>JACFYI010003548.1:951767-970683 GCA_014898755.1 Handroanthus guayacan | reverse complement strand
TCAATGATCGATTGTACTCCTATATGTTATTTCTTGATTCCTAATTCTTTTGTCATCCGTCATGATTTTTACTAAGTCTCTCAACTTATTTAAATTTTCTACCATGTGTAGGTGAATAAATTGAGGAATAATGCGACTATTGACATGAGAGCTTAGATTTGGATGTTCTACACATCTAGTTTTGGTATTTGTATTTTGTTGATTGAGAGATTTTGGTGTATTATTAAGAAAGATATTGTAAGTTTTCAGTATGTACTATAGCTAGTATTTCTTTTGGATGTAAGTTGTAACTTTAGAAAATTTTAGGCTCATAAATTAGGATGAGATCCGGCACCTACGTAAATGAATTACCATGAAATTTTTCGATTATGGTTTTAGTTATTGTATAATTATGATCTTCTTGATTTTAGCCTTTAATTTAGTACCATGAATGTGAGTAATATTCCGGAGACTATGGCGAAAGTGCACTAGGACCCGGGGCGTTACAAAGCTGTTGTTGGCTGTCATGCTAAAACAGTCAAATTGGGTACTGCAATTGGAGTTAGTACCAGAAATACCAATAAGAATAGTGGTATACCCACCATTTCAGCAATAAAGGCCATAAACATAATAAGGAAAGGGGGACAAGGATTTCTGGCCTACTTGATTAATAAGCCTCAGGATAAGACTAAACTGAAAGACGTGAAAGTGGTTAATGAGTTTCCTAAGGTGTTTCTAAAAGAATTAAACTCACCACCCCAGATAGGGAAATTGAATTTGTGATAGAGACAATCCTTGGGGTTGCGCCATTCTCAAAAACCCCCTACAGAATGGCACCAGCGAAACTTAAAGAACTTAAAAAATAGTTACAAAAATTGCTGGAGAAAAATTTTATAAGACCGAGTTCTTCGCCTTGGGGAGCTCCAGTTTTATTCGTGAAGAAGAAGGAAGGTTCACTTAGAATGTGTATTGATTATAGAGAATTAAACAAAGTGATCATCAAGAATAAGTATCCCTTACCCCACATAGACGAGCTGTTTGATCATTTTCAGGGGTTAGCTGTCTATTCAAAATTGGACTTAAGGCAGTGGTACTATCAGTTGAAAATACGAAAAATAAATATTTCAAAAATTGCATTTAATTCCCATTATGGGCATTTTGAGTTTGTGGTCATGCCCTTCGAATTGACTAATGCTCCCGCAGCATTTATGGATTGGATGCATTGAGTGTTTTGTCCATAACTCGATAGCCTCGTCATAATTTTTATAGATGATATTTTAGTTTATTCCAGAACTGAAAGAGAGCACGAAGAACGTTTGAGAATTATTCTTCAGACCTTAAAGGAACACAAGCTGCACGCCAAATTCAGCAAGTGTAAATTTTGACTTAAGAAAGTCACTTTTCTTGGACACATCATATAAGAGAATGGACTTGAAGTGGACCCAGGGGTTAGCTGGATATTATCGAAAATTGATCCATAATTTTTCTAAGTTGGCCGGATCACTCACTAGATTGACCCACAAGGATCAAAAATTCATTTGGGACAAATAGTGCGAGGAGAGTTTTTCGCAATTGAAGAAGAGATTAACAACAGCCCCAGTACTCACACTACCTGATGGGTCAAAGGAGTTTACCTGTATACTGACGCCTCAAAAGAAGGGTTGGGCTGTGTTCTAATGCAGAAGGGCAAAGTGATCGCCTACGTATCATGAAAATTGAAAAATCATGAAGTAAATTATCCCACTCATGATTTGGAGCTAGCGGCGGTAGTCTATGCAATGGCTAAGTGGAGTCACTATTTGTACGGAGCAAATGTGGAAGTATTTACAGATCACAAGAGCCTAAAGTGCATTTTCAGTCAAAAGGATCTAAATCTGAGGCAACGACGATGGATAGAATTCCTGGAGGACTATGATTTCACCATTAGCTACCAACCAGGAAAAGCGAATGTCGTTGCTGATGCTTTAAGCCGAAAAGGAAAGTTATCCAACTTGAACATTTACCTTGAGATGTACAGTGAGATCCTAAAATCCCAAGAGAGAGATGAATTGGTTCAAAAACTTAAGGGTGAGATGAAACTTGACTTTAGGATCGATACCGATGGGCTATTATGATTCAGTAATCGAGTTGTTGTTCCTGCACAGATGAAGGATAGAGTGTTATCCGAGGCATATCAGGCCAAGTATTTGTCCGTCCTGGAAGAACTAAGATGTATAAGGACCTGAAACAGAAGTTCTGGTGGAAAAAGATGAAGAAGGATATAGCTGAGTATATCCAGAAATGCCTAACTTGCCAACTTGTGAAAGCGGAGCATCAAAGACCGTCTGGAAAGCTACAACCGCTCCCAATTCCAAGTTGGAAGTGGGAACATATCACCATGGAGTTCGTGACAGGTCTACCCGCGGTACGAGATGGATGTGATAGTATCTGGGTGGTGGTTGACAAGCTAACCAAATCGACACATTTTCTACCTGTCAAAACCCAGTATAATGTGGAGAAACTCACAGAGATCTATATTAAGGAGATAATACGATTACATGAAATTTCTTAAAGTATTATTTCTGATAGAGACCCAAAGTTTACGGCAAGATTATGGAGAAGTTTACAAGAACATCTTGGGACAGAATTACTATTCAGTATGCTGCTTATCCCCAGACAGACGGACAGTCGGAGAGGGTAATTCAAACACGAGAGGATATGCTGCGAGCATGTGTTTTGAATTTTCCTGATAATTGAGATAAGCACCTACCATTAGTAGAGTTCGCCTATAATAACAGCTACCAAGCCTCAATTCAGATGGCTCCATATGAGGTATTGTGTGGTAAGAAGTGCAGATCACCCTTTCATTGGAATATTGATGATAAAAAACTAAGAAAAATGTATGATATGGACAAAACGTCAATTTTTTACTCTACTTTGATTTTTTGAAAATTTTCAACCAAAGTTTAAAAATGATGTTTTATAAATTTTCATAAGCATATAATAGCCCCAAAAATGGAAATTTCAAGTGAAAAATTATAAGAAAATAAAAGACAAAAATATCGAATTTTTCACTTGAGAGTGAGCCCACAAGCGTTCAACATGGGCGCCCAAGCGCTCCCTGGGCACTTAAGCGCTCACTTTGAGCATCCCAGCGCCCACTCAAAAATTCAAAATTTTTCCATTCCAGTAACTCAGCGCTTAAGCGCTCAATGCCCACTCCAATTTCGAAAACTATAATTTTTCAAATCCATTCCAGTAGCTAGCTCAAGCGCCCACTTGGGCGCCCAAGCGCTCAGACCCGTGGCGAAAATCATTGTTTGAGCACTCGAGCACCTAAACGTGCGCCCAATGCTTATTTCAGTGAGCCCAAACATATTTTCGACTCCATTTTTGATGTACCGAGTCCATATCTAATCTTTTTAAATTACGTTTAAGATTCTGAATTAATGAATCCTTTAGTCCATAGTCTAATTCTAGTTTGCCTAAATGAAATGATTGACCTAGTTCCCGAATTGTTCATTTAATTGTTAATTGGTCAATCAAAATGTGCCGAACGGCTTGATGATTATACGAAAAGTTTGAATGTCGTATTTATTGCTAGCCTCATGAATGTAAGCAAGTTGGGCCCTAGGGGTTTGCAAGGGTATCAGATTGGGCAACGTCAGGTTAACTGTTTAAGCTTTTGTAAATTCCTGCAAGTGGGGTAGTTTGGATGACCCTGGAGGTAGGGTTCTGAGGGGCTATCCTAAAGTACATACATCGGTTGTGCTTTATTGTTTATAAGTTGCCCCTTCGAGAGTTTGGAGGGATAATGATTTTATATGATATATGTTGGAGCTATAAGGGTGATAAACCCACCAATATGTTTGTTTCTGCCATACGATTTGAATGTGATATATGTCTATTGTTATTTGCTTGGTTCATTCGTTTAATTGTTCTAAATCGTCTATTGAAATCACATTCTCGTCTTGATATCAATATGCCTATTATTTGAAACTCCTTCATTTTTGTCCTTATGTCATAAGTTTTACTGGGTCAGTGAACTCATGATTCCACGATATTATGTAGGTTCATAAGCCATGATGATTGACTGATAACTTGAGCTTGATCGTATTAGCCCCTTTTGGAATTATACTAAGCATGAAATTTTAGTTTGTTTGGACGTTGGACTTATAAGTTGTAATGTGATCGGCTTGTAATAGTTAATTAGTTTCTTATGTATTTTGGACAACTTTATTTACTCGAAATGATATTTTGGAATTTTAGTTCGAATTGCTCTTATTAGTTCCTGCTTTTGGTTTTACAATATTTTTCGTACGCGAGTAACATTTTGGATCACAAGGCGGAATGCTACCATGACCTTGGCCATTACAGGTGGTATTAGAGCCTAGGTTAAGAAACCTGAATGGTATAGATTGATAGAATTTTTCCTTTATCTCCGTTTTTCGTTGCTAATTTTGTTTACTCTGTTTTGACACATTAGATAAACAAGGGCAAAGGCAAGGTGAGGGATTGGACAAGCTCGGGATTCGATAGTAGTGAGAGTGACAGTGGCAGTGAGCGTGTCCTCAACCTCTTGAGGAAACAGAAGCGTGAGTTTGAGGAGATCATTGACGAGATTAGGTGGGAGAAAGATTACTAAAAGGATGCGTATGTGCAGGAGCATCAGAGGTACCAGAGGTACAGTAGATGGGCTAGAGACCAAATGGATATGATGGCCTTTGGGCACCGAGGGCTGCATCATAACTTCAAGAATATGGCGGGTCAAAACTGACGGTGTTTCAGTGACCTTAGGTGTGATTTGGTGACTAAGGTTGATGAGGCATTTCGTCAAACGATGGATTCTTTGAATGCGATGGAGTAGATGGTCCAAGACCATATGAATGAGGAGGTCATCCCAAGGTATCAGGAGCTTTGGATTCCCTCGATGTTCAGTGAGAAGAGGGTACGATTTATGGATGACCAACCTCAGTCTCCGAGAGCATCCACGCCATCTCCGACCGTGGGACTTGGAACGGGACCTTCTAAGTCCTATCTAGAGCTCTTAGACGAGTACGTTTGATTGCACGTAAGAGTGTGAGACCTCCACTACCTCCCCCACCACGAGTAGATGATGACGAAGCTGCTGCCATACGGGTTGATCGGATGCTAGACGAGGAGGGGCAGAGTGTAGTGCCCAGTGGTAGTGGTAGTGACCCAAGGCCTGAGACAGACCACGATGATGAGCCGGAGGAGGATTCGGAAGAGGAGCCTAAGGAGGACCCAGCTGGAGATGCTCATCGCCTGTCGGGTGTTTGATGTGGATGTTGGGATGAAGCTCGTTGGATTTTCTTTTTTTTCTTTTTCTTTCTTTCTTCTCATTTAGTATTGTATGTATTAGGCTTGATGTATAAGAATGTAATCTTGATATGGTAGGGAATTCTAGCTTAGTACAGCTAGGATATTTTGTATAAATTATAGCTTCATTTCCCTATTTTGGTATGGTTATATGATCATCTCTCTTTTATCTTTTAGAGATAATCTAGTAACCATATAATATGAAAATGTACGAACAATATTCCAGGGATGAATGAAAATGCCGTATGTGCAATTTGACTTGGAAAAATATGTTAAGCCTCACTTGAGTCTTGATATTGATACATGTTCAAATAACTTCAATTTTCACTAAAACAAAACCATTTGAATTTCAGATCAACATGTGGACCAGTGAAAATGCAAATCAAACTGAGCCTATGAGAAAATGTGGACGACCTAGACGGGTATTATTTATGGAATCTGTGGCGCCTGAAATGCCAAATAATAATGAAAACCCTATACCACCTCAAGAAACACGTGAACTAGAACAACGACCACGTGATAGACCTCATCGGAGAACCCGTCCATAGAATGAACCGTCAGTTTAACAGTTTCTTAATTTACTTCGATAGGCATTGAATCGGGATGAGCCACAACCAAGATAGAGACAAGAGGAAGAATCGAAGGATAGGATGTTAACGAGGTTTTTAATATTTAATTCTCCTAGTTTTGATAGAGAGCTTGATGACCGCAAAGTTGAGTCCTGGTTATTTGTGGTCGAGAAAACTTTTCGGGTTTTAAAGTACACGGATGTACAAAAGATTAAGTTTGCTACTTACTTGTTTGAGGAGCTTACATGTCATTGGTGGGCCATTATTGAGAGAAAATGGGATAGGAATGGAGTTGAGACTTCTTGGGAACAATTTCAAGAGGAGTTTTTAAGAAAATTCATTCCGCATGTAGTCAAGGACCTGCGGGGAAAAACGTTTATAAGGCT
This sequence comes from Handroanthus guayacan, assembly GCA_014898755.1. Classification (NCBI taxonomy): domain Eukaryota; kingdom Viridiplantae; phylum Streptophyta; class Magnoliopsida; order Lamiales; family Bignoniaceae; genus Handroanthus; species Handroanthus guayacan. Next base: position 964,430 of record JACFYI010003548.1, on the reverse strand, counting down.
GATCAGGGATCCTCAACAGTAGCTAAGTATGAAGTCGAGTTCAATCGACTAATTCAATATGCCCCGCATGTGCTAGCGGACAAGAAAAGGAAGCGGAAGAAGTTTATTGAGGGTCTAAGGCTTGACTTGAGAAGGGCAATGGCTATTAATAGACCCTAAGATTATGATAGTGCCATTGAGATGACAATGGAATTAGAAGCGGAGTTTTAGAAGAACTCCACAAATTAAGTAACAAGCGAAAGGGCAAGTGGACTGGCAAGTCGGATAATGAGAAAGGAAAGAAGGGCAATTTCAGCAAGAAATCCAAGACGGAAAACACGTCTGCACCAATGAATAAAGGAAAGGCCCCAGTTGCTCAAGGGAAAAAGAAGTGTAGACATTGTGGGGGCACTACTTATACAGAGGAGCAGTATTGGAAGAAGCAGGGCAGATGCTTCGTCTGCGGCAGTGACTAGCATACGATTAAAAATTGCCCTAAGATCCGCAAAGGTGAAAATAATGGGATGCAAAGTTAGTAGCCGAGCACGGTCGGGCATTCACAAATCAAGGCTACGGCCTACGCCTTGACTAGAGAGGAAGGCATGGACCCTACTTAAGTTGTGAAAGGTAAAGTTATTATTAAGAATTTTATTAGGTTATTATTAAGAATTTTATTTGCAAAGCCTTATTTGACCCCAGTGCATCATATTCTTTCATTTCGCATAACTATGCTAGAAGATTAGACTTGCTTTCAAAAATTATGAAAATAACTTATGAAGTCCACACACTAGTAGGAGGATATCACGAAAAAAACATTAGATACCCTCAATGCCCTATAGTCATAGAGAATTAGAACTTTAGTGCTGACGTAATGGAATTACCAATCTAAGATTACGATCTCATTTTACGAATAGATTGGTTGTTTCAGCATCATGCTATTGTTGACTATCATGCTAAGAGAGGCAAATTGGGTACTGGAGTAGGAGTTAGTACCAAAAATAAAAATAAAGTTGATAGTATACCCATCATTTCAGCAGTAAAAGCCAAAAGGATAATCAGAAAAGGGGGACAAGGATTTTTGACTTATCTGATAAATAAACTTCAGGATAAGATGGAGTTGAAGGGCATTAAGGTGGTTAATGAGTTTTCTGAGGTGTTTTCAGAAGAATTGAATTCACTACCCCCGGATAGGGAAATTGAATTTGTGATAGAAATAACTCTTGGGGTAGCACTATTCTCAAATACCCCTTATAAAATGGCACCAGCAGAACTTAAAGAGCTTAAAGAATAGTTACAAGAACTGCTGGAGAAAAATTTTATAAGACCGAGCTCTTCGCCTTGGGAAGCTCCAGTCTTATTCGTGAAGAAGAAGGATGGATCACTTAGAATGTGTATTGATTATAGAAATTAAACAAAGTGACCATCAAGAATAAGTATCCCTTACCCCACATAAACGAGCTATTTGATTATTTTCAGGGGTCACTGTCTATTCAAAGTTGGACTTAAGACAGTGGTACTATCAGTTAAAAATACGAAAAATAGATATTTCAAAAACTGTATTTAATTCCCGTTATGGGCATTTTAAGTTTGTGGTCATGCACTTCGATTGACTAATGCTCCCGCAGCATTTATGGACTAGATGGATTGAGTGTTTTGTCCATACCTCGATAGCTTCGTCGTAATTTTTATAGATGATATTTTGGTTTATTCCAGAACTGAAAGGGAGCACGAAGAACGTTTGAGAATTGTTCTTCAGACCTTAAAGGAACACAAGCTGCACACCAAATTCAGCAAGTGTGAATTTTGACTTAAGAAAGTGATTTTTCTAGGACATATCATATCAGAGAATGGACTTGAAGTGGACCCAGAAAAAGTCGAAGCGGTCCTGAAGTGGAAAAGACCTAGAACAGTCACTGAAGTGAGGAGTTTTCTAGGGTTAGCTGGATATTATCGAAAATTTATCCATAATTTTTCGAAGTTAGTCGGACCACTCACTAGATTGACCCAGAAGGATCGAAAATCTATTTGGGACAAATAGTGTGAGGAGAGTTTTTTGCAATTGAAGAAGAGATTAACAACAGCCCCAGTACTCGCACTGCCTGATGGGTCAGAGGAGTTTACCGTGTATATTGACGCCTCAAAAGAAGGGTTGGCCTGTGTTCTAATGTAGAAGGGCAAAGTGATCACCTACGCATCACGAAAATTGAAAAATCATAAAGTAAATTATCCCACTCATGATTTGGAGCTAGCGGCGGTAGTCTTTACAATGGCTAAGTTGAGTCACTATTTGTACAGAGCAAATGTGGAACTATTCACAGATCACAAGAGCTTAAAGTACATTTTTAGTGAAAAGGATCTAAATCTTAGGCAACGACGATGGATGGAATTCCTGGAGGACTATGATTTCACCATTAGCTACCAACCAGAAAAAGCAAATGTCGTTGCTGATACTTTAAGCCGAAAAGAAAAGTTATCCAACTTGAACATCTACCCTGAGATGTACAGTGAGATCCTAAAATCCCAAGAAAGAGATGAATTGGTTCAAAAACTTAAGGGTGAGATGAAACCTGACTTTAGGATCGACACCGATGGGCTATTACGATTCAGGAACCAAGCTGTTGTTCCTGCACAGATAAATGATAGAGTGTTATCCGAGACATATCAGGCCAAGTATTCTGTCCATCCTGGAGGAACTAAAATGTATAAGGACCTGAAACAGAAGTTCTGGTGGAAAGAGATGAAGAAGGATATAGCTGAGTATATCCAGAAATACCTAACTTGCCAACTTGTGAAAGCGGAGCATCAAAGACCGTCTGAAAAGCTACAACCTCTCCTAATTTCAAGTTGAAAGTGGGAACAGATCACCATGGAGTTCGTGACAGGTCTATCTGTGGTACGAGGTGGATGTGATAGTATTTGGGTGGTGGTTGACAAGCTTACCAAATCGACACATTTTCTACCTGTCAAAATCCAATATAATGTGGAGAAACTCATAGAGATCTATATAAAGGAGATAATACGATTATATGGAATTTCTCAAAGTATTATTTCTGATAGAGGCCCAAAGTTTACGGCAAGATTATGGAGAAGTCTGCAAGAACATCTGGGTACAGAATTACTATTCAGTACTGCTACTCATCCCCAGATAGACGGACAGTCGGAGAGGGTAATTCAAACACTAAAGGATATGCTGCGAGCATGTGTTTTGAATTTTCCTGGTAATTGGGATAAGCACCTACCATTAGTAGAGTTCGCCTATAATAACAGCTACCAAGCCTCAATTCAGATGGCTCCATATGAGGCATTATATGGTAAGAAGTGCAGATCACCCCTTCATTGGGATATTGAGGAGACGAAGAGCACTTCGAGTTTGGAAAAAGATGCACTGTGACCTGAGATGTTTCAAGAAGCTATAGATAAAGTTCAAATCATCAAGAGGAATATGAAAACAACTCAGAATCACTAGAACAGCTACGTTGATAAGCGTAGAAAGGATTTGAAGTTCGGTGTTGGGGATCAGGTATTTCTGAAGATAGCCCGACAGAAAGGAATTCGCAGAATAGGCAAGGCTGGAAAACTAAGTCCTAGATATGCAGGACCATTCGAGATCGTGGAACGCATTGGTCCTGTAGCATACAGACTTTACTTGCCTCCTAACTTAATCGGGATTCATAATGTATTTCACGTATCCCAATTACGGAAATATCATCCTGATCCTTCGCACGTTATAGAACATCTTGATGTTCCCCTACAGAGCGATCCCACCTATGTAGAATAGCCCGTCCGTATCCTAGATTCTCAAGTTTGTGTGCTTAGGAATAGTAGAATACCACAGGTTACGATACTTTAGAGAAATCAGAAAGTTGAAGAGGCTACCTGGGAACGTGAGGATGAAATACAAAACAAATATCCTCATTTGTTTGAATAAGGTAAGAATCTGGGGACCAGATTCATTTAAGGGGGAGAGAGTGTAATACACCGAGATTTTCCAAATTAAAATTACGAATCATTTCGTAAATTAAACCGATTTCAATAAAACGAAAAACGTTTTAACTTCAAAATATGTTTTATACACTCGAAATATTTTCTCATTTAAGCTCGATTCCTTACGATAATTTCAGCCCAAGAATTGGTCCAAATATAGCCCTATTTTAGCTCAATATTTCAACCCACTAATTAATTAAACAAAAAAAAAAACAAAAAAACAAAAGAGAGAACAGGAATCAGATTTAAAATCTGCAGAGGAATGGAGCAGCATGAGCAGCCGGATTCTTTTTCTGAAATCATAGGAGTTGGTAGGATTGTTTAGCATATTTTAGTTGAAAAATTTCTTAACCAAGTATTTAAAATTTTTTCATCTATAAATGAGAACTTGTTGGGGAGCAACCTTTCTACTTTCTTGCTGCAAAACTTGTTCTTCTCTTCCTTCCTTTCTACTTTCCTCTTGGTAGAACAATTGCACACACACACGAACATTGAGCTTTATATTTCAAGTGACAAAGGAAATCACAAGGGAAATCAAGGGTATTCACTTAAGCCATTTGGTAAGTAAGTCTTGGTTTATGACTAGATGTTATGATAAGTAATATTTAAGATTAATTAAGTACTTGTTATCATATGTTAGACAGTTGATCGATACTCGGAGAGCTCGGTGTTGTAACAACTAAGCTTGGGACAAAAAGTAAAACTTATGGAAGTCTTGTCTCCTTCATATGTTTACATGTTCTTTTCTTCCATGTTGTATCCATTGTGTTGAACCTATGATATTGATGATCATAATGATATATTTAATGTTATGAGTTTCGTATTGTTATTCTTGTGCTTCTTGATATCCTAAGCTCGATATCTTTGAAATAATAAATTCAAAGCTTATTAAACTTCCTAAACATGGTCACTTATGCTTTGGAATGGACATGAACTTTGGTTCATGGACTATGAGGAGGACTTGATGATAAAAAATTAAGAAAAATATATGATATGGACAAAACGTCAATTTTGGACTCGACTTTGATTTTTCGAAAATTTTCAACCACAGTTTAAAAAGTGATGTTTTATAAATTTTCATAAGCATATAATAGCCCAAAGAATGGAAATTTCAAGTAAAAAATCATAAGAAATAAAAGACAAAAAAATCAAAATTTTCAACCGAGAGTGAGCGCTCCCACACGAAAATCCAAAATTTTTCCATTCCAGTAACTCAGCGCTTAAGCGCTCATTTTGTGCACTCCAGCGCCCACTCAAATTTTGAAAACTATAATTTTTCAAATCCATTCCAGTAGCTGAGCGCTTAAGCGCCCATTTAGGCGTTCAAGTGCTTAGACCTATGGCGAAAACCACTGTTTGAGCGCTCGAGCGCCCAAAGGTGCGCCCAAGCGTTCATTTAAGTGAGCCTAAACATATTTTCGATTTCATTTTTGATGTACCGATTCCATATCTAATCTTTTTAAAGTACGTTTAAGATTCTGAATTAATGAATCCTCTAGTCCTTAGTCTAATTATAGTTTGCTTGAATAAAACGATTGACCTAGTTCCTGAATTATTCATTTAATTGTTAATTGGTCAATCGAAATGTGCCGAACGACTTTATGATTATATGAAAAGTTTGAATGTCCTGTTTATTGCTAGCCTCATGAATGTAAGCAAGTTGGGCCCTAGGGGTTTGCAAGGGTATTAGATTGGACAACGTCGGGTTGACTGTCTGAGCTCCTGTAAATACCTGAAAGTGGGGTAGTCCGAATGACCCTGGAGGTAGGGTTTTGAGGGACTATCCTAAAGCACGTACGTCAGCTATGCTTTATTGTTTATAAATTGCTCCTTCGGGAATTTGGAGGGATAAGGAATTTATATGATATATGTTGAAACTATAAGGGTGATAGACCCACAAATATGTTTGTTTCTGCCATACGACTTGAATGTGATATATGTCTATTGTTATTTGCTTGGTTCGTTCGTTTAATTGTTCTAAATCATCTATTGAAATCATATTCTCGTCTTGATATCGATATGCCTATTATTTAGAAGTCCTTCGTTTTTGTCCTCATGCCATAAGTTTTACTGAGTCAGTGGACTCATGATTTCACGATATTATGTAGGTTCATAAGCCATGATGATTGACTGATAGCTTGAGCTTGATCGTAATAGTCCCTTTTGGAATTATACTAAGCATGAAATTTTAGTTTGTTTGGACGTTGGACTTATAAGTTGTATTGTAATCGGCTTGTAATAGTTAATTAGTTTCTTACGTATTTTGGACAACTTCATTTACTCGAAATGATATTTTGGGATTTTAGTTCGAATTGCTCTTATTAGTTCCTGCTTTTGGTTTTAGAATATTTTTTGTATGCAAGTAGCATTTCGGATCACGGGGCGAAATGCTACTGTGACCCGGGGCGTTACAATAAATGTATATGCTTAAGCCTGTATTACTCATGATTGTTCGGACTTGAACTAATAGAGCTTTTTAGTGGCCTGTTTTGTCTAGCTAGACTGAAGTATATTTTGAATTTGTTAGCCTGTAAGGATATTACGATTGGAATACAGAGTATGTATTTTTTTTATGTTTAGTTCCTGTTTTGGTTTTAGAATATTTTTCGACCATGAGTAGTGTTCCAAATCACGAGACGAAATGCTATCATGACCCGGGCCACTACACGTGGGGTCCTAGGGCATCCGTTACTAGGTCCATGACATTACTCAATATAAGGGTTAAGGACTACAACCTCAAACCACATATGAAAAAAAATTTTCATACAACCCAAAACAAACTTAAATTTATAAAATACACATTGTTTGGACATACAGCCATTTGCCTTAATAGTATTACAGTACCAAAACTATATTATAAGAAGGGGGAACAACATAAGATACTTATACTCATACCTAAAGTACATCCCCTATTACAAATTTTACTAGTAATTTTCCAAATGTTACCATACATAAAAAAAAAACTTCAAGTCAGAGTAACCAAGTTTCAATTTCCTACATATAGTAAAATTTAAAACCGGAAAAGTCACACAGACTTAGTAAGAATTATGGCTCAAACAAGAATGAACAGATGCTGGAATTTAACACAAATGAAAATAATTGTGGGCTCGATAAACTATTCAATATCATAAGAAACGTATGACCCAATCAAGTTATCATGTATTCAACAATTCATAAGGCTCGAAATTCAATAATAATCATGAATATCAAAATAAATATGACTGAACTAATATTTGGTGGATCTATCATCCTATAACTTCAAATAAACAACATAACCTTTATCCCTCCATAGATACCGCATATCGCTCTCGAGTGGCTTCTCAGAGGGGGAAATCCTAGAATAATATGGTGACACAATCACCGCAGCATAGTCGATCATGAGTCATTGACTGGCTTCGTTGGAAATCTACCTCCAGATTTCTATTGAATCACCCATAAGGAAAGGCCTACCAGGGGACCCACCGCAGTCCAATACTGCATTGCTGTCTCTCTTGAACTTTTCCGGGCCCATCAATCATTCATAAGGTTCATGAAGAGTAACCATTTTCAAGTTATTCATATTTATACGATAGAAGGAGCGATACGACTTTCAAACGAAGAATCGATTCTATTCGAACTGTAAACTTGAGAAAAATCATTTTGAAGTTGTAGAACACTCTTAAGGGATGAAATATGGACTTGGAATAACAAAAGAGGATCAAAACACCATGGTTTAGCTACTGGAATTTATGGTAATTATTCAGGTTTAAATGTTAAGGGTTTGGCTAAACATGGTTGCTTCTCGGTTACACTGTCCCTTATTTTTCTACCAAATTCCCAAATTTCAAAGCCCACCTTAATCTTGTCAGATCAGTACCGTTAGAAATCTTATCGAATGTAGATGATGTTAGGTTCAAGATTTATTCAAAAACACCAAAGAAAAGAGCCAAAAATGGTGAATGAATGCAACCTGCCATTCTACTGAGAAACAGGGGCAGTTGCATAGTGATAATTTTAATTGCCTATAAGTAATGGTTCGACCATCGGATCTTCGATTAAGAACCACCGATAGAAAGCTTATCAAGTTGAGTTAATTTTTGAAGCAAATTTCACTTTTAAACTCATTTGGATGAATTTTCAAAATAACCAAGAACAAAACCTGCCAGATGTGAAGATATAAAGCTTGGGAGTAGAGATTTGCAAGTTGAATTCTTATACCATATCCAACCCTTTTGTCCTAATTCTAATATGGTTTTGAAGAAATCTTGATGAAAATAGTTTTAACTTGAAATTTTCAACCTAGACCATATTTCATCACTCAACGTGTTTTACTCAAGCTACAAACATAATCAAAGATTTTAACCAAGCCATAATCAAAGATTTCAAATTTTCAAGATTCCAATCATGAATATCAATAAGGTGAAAATGAAAGCATCTAAGTACGATCACAAGAGAGCAAGTATGAAGATTAGGATGTCATTCAAATCCTAGGTCAATAATTTCCAAGGATTCAAGTAGCATATGCTAAGAATAGATCAACAATTCTCATGCTCTCCAAATAAGAAAGGAAATCATCAAGTCTAAAGAATTGAGCCATAGAGTTTTCATCATAATTCTTACCTAAACTTTGAAGCTTTCCAACTAAAGAATTGGGGTCCAAAGCTTGCTCTCCTTAATTTGGTGCACCTAACACCATAACCATGTATGTTAAGCTCAACTTTGCTAATGTATTGAATTAAATTAGCTACAAATATCACTTACCAAGTTATTTGATCAAGAGGAGGGTAACCCCTTACTCTATTTCCTTTTAATTTGTCTTTGAAAATTTTGAAAATACTTGCATATTTGTGTGGGGAAGGTGGCAGCACAAGGAGGAAGAAAAAGATGGAAAATAAAGTTGAAATTAGTGAGATGAAAGTGTAGATGTATGTATGTAAAGAAAGTAGAAGACCTTGTCTTCATATACATATACATGCATACGCATATGTATGTTTTTATTTTTTATTTTTTGTCAAGCCAAGAGGGGAAATAATGATGAGTTTGGATGCATGACTTGGCACTTGTTGGGATTTTGTTTTTTTTTTTCATCAAATCTCACATGTTAATTATCCATTAAGAATGGATAATTGAAGACTTGTCTGGGGTGTGTGTGTGTGTGAGCCGAAATTCTTCTCTCTCTCTCTCTCTTTTTTTTTGAGTTGGGCTTAGATTAATTTCAAGTTTGGGTCCACAATTTGGGCTAATTTTTTAGTTTGTTGGGCTTGAAATACTAATTTAGATCTAATAAAATTGAAATAAAATTTTTGATTGGTTAATCATAAAATATTTTGCCGTTTAAGAATTTTCGGTTAATAGCAGTTAAAATTGCTAACAATGGTGTTAGGGTTTTGAATTTTTGAAAAAAGAGTTTGAAAATATAATTATGAAAATTTTTTAGCCAAAATAAAATTTTTCGGAGTTAAAGAAGTGTTTGGATTGAATTTTGGATTGAAAGAAAAATTTCGGAAATGAAGATTCTCTACAGAGAGAATTATTCCGAACACTCGAAGGAAACTCGGATTGGAAAAGAAATAATTTAAATATGACTAGGAAAATTTTTCAGAGTGTAACAATAGCAATCTTAAGACACAAAAAAAATTATCTATGAATCACTGTCATTTGTACCTCCAAGAAAAAAGAATGGAGCACCACGATTTGCAGCTAGTAACTAGTCATGGATGCCAAACTATTTTAGAATTTTTAATCACAATACTTATTCTTTTCTTCGTATTTTATACTAGCAATATAACAGATTTTAAAATTTATAAATTTTTATATTAATTTAAATGTAAAATATATCTCTTACATTATAAATATTATATCAAATTATTTTCTATATTTTTTTGTAACAAAATTTAACATAACATATTCGGGGATAATGGAAATATAAAAATATGAAATACAATAGCATAAACATATTAATATGATCTAATTAAAACATATTAAGATAAAATAGAATTTTGGGATCGAGAAGGGGAAATACTATTCGAGTTTCAACAAATGGATGTTTGGTCTAATGCCGTTACCCTTGTCTTTTATTTAGGAAGTTGAGGGTTTAAATCTTTCAATACTCCATTTGTAAAATTATTTGTTTTTGTTGATGATTTTTTCATGATGTGGCAGAAATTTATCATGTGTCGAAAGATCCTCAAAATCAAGCCCAGTTATAACTGATTGGGCAAGTTGATGCCGAGTTTCAGCCCAAAATATGTACGAGAAATTATAAGTTGATCGACTAAACTTGCACACCCAATAAAAAAAAGGGGACCATTTTTAAAGTTGGCCTTAAAGGGAGGACCAAGTTGGCTTTCTCTTTGGAGAGGGCGTGTGGCTAACTTGTTTAAAATGGGTAAATCACAATTTATTCCCTATGAAATAAGAAATTTGTAAAAAAAAAATAAAAAATAAAAAAATAACCCTTGCGAAAAAATAATAGGCATTAAGACCTTTTGTGATCTTATAAATCATGCATTATTTCTGATCCATCAACGAATGTGGCTCACTTTCGCGATTTGGAGCTCATTTTCTTGTCTAGTCTTTGTAATGCCATTTTTGCCCTCTGTTAGCAAAATGACTTTAATTCATTTTAAAGTTAAGTATACCTAGATTATCTTGCTAAATATGCGTTTTAAAGTATAAAAAACCCTGTAATGGCCAATTAGGATTTATGGAGCTCTAATTGGCCTAGCACATAAAGAATGTTAGACTTGTGGCCTCTAATTCTCCTTGTTCACAAATTCATTCAAAGATTTTGTAAGGTGGCGATAGCCTTGAAGCTATTGAGATTTGTGGGTTCGTGAAAAGGAAAACCTATCAAAAGAGAGATAAAGGTATCGAGAGTTTTGGGTTGGCAAAAAGAGAGCCACCGAGAGAGAAATGAAGACGAGAAGAGTCTTCCCAAGAGAATAAAAGCCTAAAAGACCGTAGGGGTGAAAAAAATATCCTTTTGAAGAGCATACACAAATTCTATAGCCAAATAAGAAAGAAGATGGAGATCTACAAAGACAAAATCACTGAAGGAAAAAATAACAAATTATAGTTAAAAATGAAATGGAACTGGCATTCAAGCAACTATTTTTGATCTATTGATAAGATTTTAATCCCATGTTGCAAGAGTAAAGATGTGAAACAGAATATCAAAGGGAAATGAAAGTGTTGAAATATAGAATTTGGAATGTTAATATTTACGTACATTAGTCTTTCTAGGCTGTTAAGAAAGTGGTGTATGATTATGACTCGGTGCATTTGTCATTTGATTATTGAGAGAGATGTTTCATGTACCTAAAGCTATTTCATAGATAGGCTGGTTTAGAGGTGTCTTTTGTACCTATAAACATCTTTATGCTCACTTAAGTCATTAAAGACTAAAGTCTTTTAATTTGAAATAAAAATCCATCATATAAAGGATGATTTCTTCGTCTATTCTCTAGCTTTAGGTGAGCTTTGTTGATTTAGCCAGCCATGCTTTCCGACTCTGAGTATTAGACCTGAAAATTAGTGAAGAATAGTTAATCCCATGAAGTGTTGTATATGTATAATTAGGGTGGATTCATGTGTTTTTGATATATAACAAGAAAATTCAACTGCACGGAAAATTTTTTCTCCAAACCAGCTGCTCAAGCTCACTCTAGCACAGATGCATACAGGCGGATTTGGTGTGAAACGAGTTACCAAACCACACCACATGTAATATGGCATTGTAGTAATTTTCTAATGTGGAGTTCTTAGTTATTCAAATAAAAAAAAAATAAAAAGGTGTTATTAGCCCAAAAAGGGGGAAAAAATGCCTTTATATGTAATTTCGCATAAAAAATAGTTGGCAAATGGTTTCTTTCTCTTACTTTCTTTCCAGGTGGGTGTGGGTGTGCGTGCCTGGTGCAAATAAAATTTTTATTTTAAAATAATATTTCATCTTTTATTCTATATCATAAATATCTCTCAAGTATATTACATATGTCAAATGTTTGGATTGATTGATATGCTTGATACACTATTCTAAAAAGGTCTACCAAGTGTTTGATTTTACAAATTCAGCCTAATATAGACCATGGGTCTGGCACTAAATCTAACTTAGGGTAAATTACTAGTCCATGTCTAGGAGCTCTAATTGCAAAATTTAACTAAAACTTGGCGCATAGTAAATATATCCTAAGCTTTAATCGAGTATCCCAACTGCAAGAATTATCAAAGTAAATGGTAAACAATGCAATCTTGTACAAAATTTATTAATCCCGCAATGCCATCAATAAAAACAAACAAGCCAAGGAGTTTAATTCATCACATAGTTACGAAAAGACAACATAAATATTCGGTGCACCCAATACTCAGTCACGAGAATGGACAATAATACGATAGAACCATCAAGAGAGGAAACAATGGTGCTATGCAAGGAATTTAATTACTTACATTTCATGGCTAAACAAGGTGCTAAAGTTTTAAAACGGACATTTCACAGTTCATTAATTTCATGTAACGATGTCTAATGTACCGAAAAGTAGTCTAAAAGAGAAACGTTGCAAGAGCGTATAAAAATATAGAATTGAAAAATGCATCATGTCTCTATGTGTGCGCGCGCGCGCAATTTACGTTGCAAACATAAACATACACATAACAAGTGCAAAAAGGTCCCATAAAGCTAGCTTAGACTAGCTAGCGTAGAGGTGTCAAACGGGCCGGTCTGGG
>JACFYI010003548.1:818397-847610 GCA_014898755.1 Handroanthus guayacan | reverse complement strand
GCATAAAGCACAATAAAAGTACATGCGTGAAATTAAAAACTAACCACTATTACAGATTTAATGTTGTCGTTGGTCAGAGGAAATTCAGTCCCATGATCCTGAAATTTCAGAAGAACATCTACTAGATCTTCATGTTTTTCGCTCCCATCAGTCTTCTTGGCCAGCTTATGCTCCTGGATGATGTCCTCGAGTATTCTGTCTACTTCCTCGTGTAACCTCGTAAGTCTGTGCCTCAATCCACTGATCATTTGAAGAATTCTGAATGAAGGATACAAGTCAGCAATATCGAATCCTGCCGCCAATTCAACTACTTCTCTAAGTATCCCTAGTAATTTCTCTTGTTCCTTCGTTTCCTTACCAAGCGCTGCTCTTGAAGTGACAGCATATGTTGAAGAGTAAAGTTTTTCCGACAAATTAATGGGTGATCCCTCCTGACAAGCTATCCACCTCGTAAGATCCAAAAACACTTGTTCTCTTATTGATCTGAACGATTGAACACGTTTCGTGCTCAAAAGTTCCAACGTGCAAATTTTCCTAATTTGTCTCCAGTAATCGCCGTATGGACCAAACGTGATACTGGTACAACCATAACTGATAATCTCAGCAACTAGAATTGAGGGCCTTGAGGCAAAGTTTACATCATGAGTTTTCATCACTTCTTTTCCAGCATCGGCTGATGAAACTACAACAACAGGAAGTTCACCTAGCTGCAGGTGCATTAGTGGCCCGTTTTTCAGGGCTAGGACATGTAGCGCACGATGGGGCAGACAACCTATGAGATTGTGTAAGTTTCCAATGAAAGGCAACTTCAATGGCCCCGGAGGGAGATCTGGACCTGGTTTCTTGGTTTGGAATCTGCTTTTGAGTTTCAAGAACATGAAAATAGAAAAGGAGGAAACAAGTATCAACAGGGATAGGAACTGGTTCTCCATAACGATAATTTTGCTTTTTGTGCAAGATTCAGATAAAGATATCTCTCTTTTGGGATGAGGATAACTTAAAATGCCGGAACGGACTCTTCTCCTCCCGTACAAAGTAGCACTCTAGACTTTGGAGAGTGTCCAAGACATGCGATCAGATAACATTTGTCACACTAAGAAATTAGTTGATAAGAACTAAGAGCTCGTTTGGTACGCTGGAGCCCGAAATAGTCTTTTCAAGAAATCTGACTTTTATTTTTTTCTTTCTTATTCTAAGTTTGGTATCTATAAATAAAGTGAAAATCTTGACTCTTTTGGTATTAGTTTTTCCACTTAAATTGAAAAAAGTTATTCCACTAATTATGAATGGAAATATCTTTCCCACTTAAGTGGAAAACTTGAAATAATAAAATTGTAAATGAGTTTTACCCAATTAAACCCTCAAGCAACTCTTCTATATTTTTCTTCTTTCCTTTTCTTTCCTAATTAGCTAAAGTATACCAATTCTAAAATTGGAATAACCACATTCATATTATTCAATTCATATGTTAGAATTCACATATTCTTATATTTTAATTCATATATTAGAATTCATATATGATTAGAATGCAGTTTTTAAAGGTGGAATTCCCATATTCATATCTGTTGATTATACCAATTATTGAAAATTATATGTATAATTTTAAATATCAAATTCATATCTTTTAATTAGGATGCCCAACATTTTTGTAAAATTGAAATTCACATATTTATATCTTTAATTATACCAATTATTAAAAATTATATGTACAATTTTAAAAACAAAAAAATTCCTGTAATACTGGAATTTTTTAATTTTTATGATTCATACTTAAATGTGATTTGATATTTGAAATTGTACATGTATTGATTATTAAATATACAGCATGTATATATAATTCGCATATAAATAAATATACAATATGCATATATAATTCACATCTTTATAATGTATCATTGAATATAATTCATCTTATAAATACTCATAAGGATATATAAGTCAAAACACGCACAATTTCATTCCTTTTCTCATTTTCAGTTTCATTTAATCAAATACAAGACAGGATCCCTATTCTAAAATAGTATTTCATCTTTTATTCTATGTAAGAATAAGAAAGAGCATTTCTTTATAATTTCGTAAGTGACAACAATCAAGTATAAAATTTAGACAAATTATTTCAAGTGAAAATACACTTCATAGGAAAGGTTTTACCTGGTAAAGGTGTTTCTTCCCAAACATGCTTCAGGAATTCTTTATTCATAAAAAATATTATCCAATTCTGCTGCCCCTAGGAACGGTGACCGTGGAGCCCTACGGTAGATATTTTTTGTTTTTTTATGAGCAAAATCCAAGGGAAAATAAATTTGATTTCTTGTAATTCCATTTCTTCAATCATTCTGCACTTTCTTCGTATCAGCAAATGCCACCGTCCTCCTGCTGCTCTTTATCTTATCACTACGTTCAAGAAGGTAGGTCTCTCCGTAGTCACGGCTCCAATCGCCAATCTTATTATTTATTAAATTAAGAGTAAACTTGCATTAAATAGGGACAACTACCTCAAAATCACCTTACGTATAGCTAATTACAGAAATACCCTCTTAGTTTGTGAAATTACAATAACACCTTCTGATGTTTGACCAGTAAGGGATCTACTTGTAATGTTTTAGCTCATTTTTATAGTTTCAACATGGTTTAATTGTAATGTGTAGGCAGTGTTACTGCAATTTCCCAAATCACAGAAGTATTTTTATAATTAATCCAAATTAACCTCAGGGATATACACTCAGTTATCCCTTCTATAGTTTTAGAGTTGTCAGAAACCAAGAATTATTTAGGGTAAATTACAAAATTCACCCATAAAGTTTGGTGTAATTACAAGATCACTAATCATGAGATTTGACAAATTAGAGAAACCACAATGAACTGATGCCATTAGGACTTAACAGCTTTTGCTGACGACATTAAATGGACAAAAATTAGATTTCAGCATTACTCTTTGGGTTGGTCATGTGACATTATAATAACACAGGGAAGGTTTTTGTAATATGTTAATAATATCGAGGTGTTATTTGTAATAATTTTTAAATCATGCTAAAGTGACCATTTTGTTTGTTACCATTAGAATTATGATTTTTTTTAATATAATAATCGTTGCTAAGGCTTCGAATTGACCTATTTAAACACTATAACATGTTGAATTGAAGCACTTCTACGTTCTCACTTGTTATTTTACTCAACTAATTCATTTTGTGTTGGGTTGAAGTACATAAAGGAAATATGTATGTTACATTCTTGTGGAAGAAATACGACTATTAAGATCTTTAAAACATCATTGAATCTAGAAGGTTGTTTTATTGGTGCTTGGATTGGCATTATTTCTTACCCTATGAAGGAGATATATGAGGCTAAAATGTTAGTGGCTATGAACGTGACAAAATTCCTACCGCTTCTTTTGGTGGTGAATTTGAAGTTACTAACCCATTACAAGCAAACGTCGTAAACAGTGCATCAAAAGGAGTTATCATGATGAATTTGCTAGTTGTATTAAACTTAGACACGTTAAAAATGTATATATTGGTATTGGTAGGCAATTTCTTTTTTCTTTTTTCTTTTTTCTTCTTTCCTTTTTTTTTTTTTGGCCCCCTTTAAGTGTTAGACCTTCCAACCATTCAATTTAATGTATATGGTCCATGTTTGATGCAAAGTATACCGCCATTGCTTTTCCAGTATATTTAATTGAACACTTTGGGTACACTTTAGGGGGTTGTTCATTACATGCATGTTAAATGTACCACAAAACAAAAGATTGTATGCTTTGCATGAAGTATGCGCCGTATAATTAAACTGAAGGGTTGGAAGGCTTAACTCTTGAAAAAAAAAGGGAAAAAAAAATTGAAGGAATGGAAGGTTTAACTCTTGAAAAGAAGAAGAAAATTGAAGGATTGGAATCTTTACTCTTTAAAAAAAAATGCCTGGCAATATTGATATTTATATATATGTATATATTACAAATGGATTTAGGTTTAATACAACTAGCATATTAATTATGCTACCTCCATCTTACATATCGTTGTGACGTGTTAATAACTTCAAATTCACCACCAAAAGAAGTGACAAGAATTTTACCATGTCTGTGGCCACTAACACTGGAGCATCCAACACCTCCTTCATAGGTTTAGCATGCGAAAAACCATGATCCAAGCAATAAAATAGCATTCCTGAATTCGATGACGTTTCCAGAATCTTAATATTTGTATTTTTCTCACAAGAACACCGCTTGCATTTTCTTTTCTTTCTTTCTTTTTTTTTTTTTTTTAACTTTAACCCTACACTAAACGAATTTGATTGAGGACAATAAATAAAAAGTAATAACAAGTGAATATTGAGAGGTGCTTCAATGCAATGCGTTATGGTGCTCAAATAGGCCAACCCCAAGCATTAGCATCAATCAATCTCATTAGAAAAAAATCATAATTCTAACAGGAACAAACAAAATGTTCATTGCAACAAGTTTTGAAAATTATAAGTGATGCCCCCGAAAAACCATTCCTTGTTGCCATTGTATTACATTTTCAACCCAAAGAATAATACTAGAATTTAAAATTTGCATGTACAATGAGGTCATCAACAACTGTTAAGTACTAACAGCAGCAAGGGTAATTTCTATTATTTGCCAACCCTCATGGTTAATTATTGTAATTATACCAAATTTCAGGGGTGATTTTTATAATTCATCCAATTATTTATCCATTGTTACAGATATGGGAGAATTGCATCCACCTCCCCTCAACTATGAATTATTGACAATCACTTACCTTTAGGTTTGTGAAATGTGGAAAAGTGATTACCAGTAATCAATAGTTTAGGGGAGGTCAATTCAATTTCCCCTTATCGAAAATGCTCTCAAACAGGCAGAGGCCTGCTAACAACAGGAATGACATACAAATCATCTCTTCTTCTAACAGTGACACCAAACACTTGTGTCATATCGACCTCTTCATGCTTCATTCCATTAGGCAGATTCCAATCAAAATAGTAAAGAAACATTGCAAGTGGGAGCTCAACACTGGCCATACCAAAAGACATGCCAGGGCATATCCTTCTTCCAGCACCAAAAGGGATATATTCAAAGTTGTTCCCCTTGTAATCAACCAAACTATCAAGAAATCTTTCGGGTTGAAAGCACTCAGGGTCTTTCCAATACTTGGGATCTCTTCCTAACGCCCACGCATTCACGATCACTCTTGTTTTGATTGGAATGTCGTAACCATTGATCTTGCAGCTCTCACTGCTTTCCCTTGGCAGTAATGATGGTGTTGGTGGATGCAGCCTGAGAGTCTCTTTGATTACCGACTTGAGGTACTTCAGTTCATCAAAGTACGCTTCATCGACATAATTTTTACCTTCAAAAACCCGTCTCACCTCATCTTGGGCTTTCTCGAGAATGCCTGGGTTTCTAAGCATTTCAGACATCGCCCAGTCTACTATTGTGGCAGATGTCTCACTCCCAGCAGCAAATCTGTCCTGTCAGAAGACAAAAATGTTTATCATCCTAAATGATCTCTCATGTTCATTAAAGGGATAATTACCTCTACACCCCCTGAGGTTTAATATAATTACCATTACACCCCCTGAGGTTTAATATAATTACCATTACATCTCCTCAAAAATTTGAACATTACAAGTAGACCCCCTAGATAAGGGGGGTGTAATTGCAATATATGCGTAAGTTAAAAGGGTATAGTTGTAATACACGCATACATTCAGGGGTGTAATTGTAACTATGCATTAGTTGAACTGTACAGTAAGTGTGTAATGATAATTAACCAAATCTCAGGGGACGTAATGATAATTATACCAAATCTCAGAAAGTGTAGGGGTAATTATCCCTTCATTAAATGAGGACAACTTTATTTGTTGGCATAATATGTGCTTGGATGACCCCATTTTTACACAACTTAATGGATACAACAAAATAAAAACAACTTAAGTTGAGGAAGTGGATAGAAAAACTAACCATGAGGACGGATTTAATTTGGGTAATGGTCAATGGATCATCCTCCTGAGATTTCAAAAGAACATCTACGAGATCGCGTTTCTCTTTCTCATCGATCTTAGCAAATCCTACTCTGTGTTCATCGATGATGCCCTCAAGAACTCTATCTGCTTGCTGGCGCAGCTTCTCAAGTTTAGACTTCATTCCGCTAATCAGAGGCAGCAATTTAATAGAAGGATACACATCAGAGATCTCAAAGCCTGCTGCCAATTTAGTTGCCACTGTTACTATTGATATGAAGGTTTCTTGTTCCTTGGTTTTATTACCAAACGCTGCCCTAGCCGTAACACCATATGCGCAAGAGTAAACTTTCTCAGTCAGATTGATCGGCTTTCCTGCATTAGAAGCTATCCATCTCGAAAGATGTAAAAATTCTTCTTGCCTTAAAGATCGAAAGGACTGCACCCTTTTTGAGCTTAAAAGTTCCAGTGTGCAAATTCTTCGAAGCTTTCTCCAGTAATTACCATGTGGAGAAAAAACAATGCCTGGACAATCATTAGACATAACTTTTGCTGCTAGAATTTCAGGTCTAGAAGCAAAGATTATGTCTTGAGATTTCATCACTTCCTTGGCCATGTCGGGTGAAGAAACAACAACCGTGGAAACTTCACCTAGTTGAAGGTGCATCAAGGGTCCATATTTCATGGCCAAGTCCCTTAAAGCATGGTGAGGGAGAGAGCCTACAAGTAAGTGCAAGTTTCCTATAAAAGGTATCTTTCTGGGCCCTGGGGGGAGATTCAAAGTCGAGCTTTTCGTTTTGTATCTGTTTGCTAGTTTCAGAAGCATAAAAATCAATAAAGAAAAGGAAACAAGAATTTCTGTGGATAGAAACTGAAGCGCCATGAATCTATCAAACAAAAGCTTTCCTGTTACCTGGTTGAATTCTATCAATCCATGTTTTATACAGGTATAAGAACTTAAAGGATTCAGCCTATAAAATTATATCTGCCGGCTGCTACTTTGACTTTCGTTGCTGATTCCATCGTCAGCTTCTTTTGACTTTAGTTGTTGATTCCATGTATGTCTCGACAAGAAATCTTCGTAGAATAATTTTATAATGGCATAATGTTTCTAGTAAAGGAGGACTACTTGTTGGGGGTCCATCTCAGGTATGGACCTCACCCCTTGTAAATATTAAACAAAAAAAATGGAAAATGAAATAAAAAATGGAAGAGCCTCCCAATAATAGCCCAACTTTGTAAATTTTTGGTGCCTTGGTGGCTGCAAATTTATTAGCCTATGGCTAGCTAGGGTGGCTGATCATAGAAGATGGGCAAAATTTTGTCTATAAAAGATTGCATCGGCAAGCAAAAAAGACGCACAAGTGAAAGAAAAGAAAAGGAGAGTTGAGGCACAAGAAAGTGAGGCAAAGAAAAAGAAAGAGAGAAAAAATAGAGAAACAAAAGATTTCTCAAAAGAGTATTTCAAAAAAAAAAAAATATGGTGTGTTTTAAAGAAGAAAAAGTGAAAAAAAAATTCGTAAGATTTTTCATTCTCTTCTAAAATAGTACTATTATTTTCTTGGATTCTTCAAGTTGATAAACTTAATGATTTTGTAATCTAAGAGATATTCTTTTTAAAAATTTATTGTGTATTTCTATTTATTTTAGGGAGAAAATTATAATCCTACTATAAACATAGTGGAAGATTTTATCAAACTACAATCCTGTGGGTTTTTCCAATTGGGTTTTTCACGTAAAAAATTCTTGTGCGGATTATTTTTTCTCTTTTTTTGCTATATTTGAAATTCTTGGTTTGGTCCCATTTTCTAATCCAGCACAAAGAAAAATAATATTATTTTCGCTGCATCTGTGCCATTTATGTTCGATACCCTGTCCATCTTTCCCAACCTTACTTCCTATGATGTTTTTGTTTGAGCAAGATATGTACATGTATTTTACCGTTTCAGCATATTTAGGACAATCACCTTGGGACTAAGAAAAGACAAATGGAAGAGACAAAGATAATGCTGCAGTTAAATATACTTTAAACGGCCGGCACTCATTTCCTGGCTTTGTCATGTTACACTTGATTTTGCTGCAAATGCAACATTCAGAAAATTAAACCATAAAACAATAGCTATCAGGGCAGTGTATGACTCCGGAATATAACTTCCTTGCCAGCATCTATTAACAGCACCAAATTAAAAAAATTCCCTTTGGAGACAACGTTGTCAATATATGCAAGCAAGATTGTTCTGAAAACCAACTACATTCAACTATTCCCAAAAGAAAAAGGACAAGAAAATGCCAGAGACTTGTAGCAGGGTCAATTGTGAAATAAAAGTAATCGCTATCGATAGACTTAAATGTACAACAAGCTAAAAAATGACAAGAGAACTAAGAGTCAAATATATACTAGAAACACACAATGTTTACTATATTGCAAGAATTAGTACATATCACTTATCCATTCATAGCAGAGAATGGAAAATAAAAACAGAGCTAGCAAGCCCAGAGGAGGCTTGTTTATCAGAGTACAGAACATCAATAAGAGTATGCATATATCGGTGCTAATAGGAGAACTTAAGTTCTCTCTTAAAAGCACGAAATCCTAACACTAACACTTCTTGGGACCAAGAAAGAATACCAAAGTTGTCGCTCTATATGACATAATCAGACCACTCAGATACATGTGAAGTATGGTCCATTGTCAAGCTAGGAATCTTATCCAGCATAACAGGATTATCCTTCCCTCCAATCAATCTAGCAGGATTACCTACAGCAGTAGTTCTAGCAGGCACCTGCTTTAGCACCACTGAACCTGCACCAATCTTAGCCCCATCTTCAATTCTAACATTGCCCAAAACACACGTTCCTGCCCCAATCAAGACACCATCACCGATTTTCGGGTGTCGATCACCGGACACCTTACCGGTTCCACCTAATGTCACACTGTGCAAAATTGAAACATTATTCCCAATCACTGCAGTTTCACCAACCACTAGTCCAGTTGCATGATCAAGCAAAATCCCTCTCCCAATTTTGGCCCCTGGATGAATATCCACTGCAAAAACTTCAGACACCCTGTTTTGTATTAACAGGGCCAAGATTTTCCTACCTTTGGACCACAAATTATGTGCAATCCTATGAGCCTGGCACGCTAAGAAACCTTTAAAGTTCAAGAAACAATGCACATAACTAATACAAGCAGGGTCCCTCTCCTTAACTGCCCTCAGATCATCACCAACTGCCCTCATGATTTCCTGATCCTCTGTGAGCACTCCCAAGAAAAGATCACAAAGAATGCCACTAGGCAAGCTTGAATTGCTCAATTTCATAGATAGATAATTGGCTAGTGCACTCTCCATGGTATCATGGGACAAGATTGAACTGAAGTAATAATGTGACAATATGGGTTCCTGATCAACATCTGACCTGGCCTCATCCTTCATCCGCTGCCATAAATCATCACCCTTTTCATCTGGGTCAGCGCCATCTTCTTCCGAAAGAGTCTGCGTCTGTGTGTGAAGGGTCTTCGACTTTCTCTCGGAGATGGGTACGCAAGAAACAAGATCAGGAAAGTCGGGCCTACAGTATTTCACATATCTATCAAACACATGGTCATCGATTTCTGTATTGGTTTGAGGAGGAGTTTCTGTTCTTGAAGAGTGTACGCAAGTTGGCATGGTGAAAGCTGAGTGCTTGAACGGCTTCAAACTTGGTTTCTGGACTACAAATGGCGATCCAAAAAAATTTGAGGACATAGAAATGAGAGGTCCAAGAAAATGCGAGGTGGAGCAGAGAGAGCTATATAGGAAGGGAGATGTGGAAGACAAGGGAAGAGCTAGAGCTTTCATTGGAAATAATTTTTATTTAATATTTTTTTCCTTCGGAAACAGGAAATTTTAGAGCGAATAAAAAAGGCTCCTTTAGCGAATGTACCGGAGAGGATGCTTGAGTGCTGCGCGGGAAGGCGTGTCAGTGCGGCGGTGGCAAGATATAAAGACTCCACGCGCAGCCACAGCGGTACAGTGCACCTTAGAAGTCGGCAATTTTCTATAGTTCCTTACGAAATTGCATTTTGCTTTGATTAACCAAGCAATCCAAATACGAAAATATAAAGACGTGATTTATGTAAATCCATATCCTAATCTTGACTTATTGTCTCTTAATAATGTAAAAAAATGTATCGTAAAAAAAAAACATGGCAAATTTTGGGATTGAGTTACGTGGCGCACTTTTACTGTTTGAATTGGAAGTTTAATTCCCATAATTTTACTTTTCTAGTCGGGATTCTTTGGATCACTAGTACAGTAATAGATATAAATAAATTATTATACAATATAATTAAAACTATCATACGTTAGAAAAATACCTACATGTTACTAATGGAATTCAAATTTCTAATATTTTGACTAGAGGTTCATTTTATTACTAAAACAAAAATTCATAAATATTAAATAATTAAAGTGGTTAAATACGATAAAAACTGAAAATATCTCCCCTATTTGCTCTGTGATCAAGAAACTTTAATTTTTGATTGGGAAACCTTTTCCAAAAGAGACCACTAAAATACCATGCATTGAAGGTTGTACTTTTGTCACCTATTTTAGGTTGTGCTTTAACAACGGGTCACCTTTTTTCTAACTTTATATTTAGTTTAATTAATTATTTAACTATTAAGAAGGCTGCTCTCTAACTTTAAAATAATTAATTACCTTGTATAAGAATCCCTAAATAATAGTTTGTAAAATTAAAGAACTATCCATTTTTCTTTTTCTTTTTTTTTTCCATTGGAAGTGGATTGAATTCCTAACCCTCCCCAAGCAAGGATTTTAAAGGGAGGTAATTATCGCTTCATCCAAAGGATTTCGACTTGTAAAATTAAAGAACTTTATCTTGAATTGATTTAGTTTCAAGACATACTATTGTTTACAATGAAATTTTATCTTTATGACATTAATTTAATTTGATTATGGTATTTCGAATTTGTTTATATTTTATCATACTCGTGTTTTGTAGTTCTAGCACACATTTTTCCACATTTTCTATTGCAATGTTTGTAGGGTTCATGGTAACTTTTGTTATTTTTAAACATGATACTAGTTATCAAAAGGAAAAATAAAATAAAATTTTCTTTCATGTTTTTTTTTTTAAAGTGAGGGAAGGAAAATCAAAGTAGCAACCTCCCTTGAATGCAACCATAGAATATCCCATCACCACAAAATAGTATAATGATCTTTTCTTTTTTTTTTAGCATGATCATGTGAGTTCATTATTATAAAATATTCAATTTAAGTCATAATTACAGTTCAATGAATAATTTCATCATTCAATTCACCTGAATGCAAATCAAACTAAAGTTCTTTTGCATATAAGTAATCTTAAACTATTATTTTTCAAAAAGGGGAAAAGAGAAGATAGGAAAACCTTTTCTGGGGCTCTAATCTTCAAAGGAAAACTTTTATCTTTTTCCCTTTTTTTTTTTTTTTAAATTCTTAGAACGGAACATTTTTGTAAGGCAGCTGAGCGCGTGGTTGATAAGCGCGAAAAGAGCAAGTGGTATTAAGAATTTTCCAATGGTGGAGGAGGAAAAGGTTGAGTACAAGTTGGGCAGCGTGTGCAGCCTGTGCGTGACGGATGCCATGACGCGGGGCTAATCTAGTCGACGTCTTTTGAATTTTGATCCCAACGTCCTTATCTTCTTTGACTGGCAGCCTTTCCTTTGAATCAAAATCGATTTTGAAGTAAAAATTCTTTTAATCTAAATTACATAATTTTTATTGAATTGATTTAGTGCGGTTTGGTCTTTCATATAAATCAAAAACCAATTAAAGTTAGTTTAGATAGGACTTAATTAGAGAATATAACATATAAAAATACATAATTTTATTTAAAAAACCAATTATTGAAAAAAATAATTATTTATTATGAAAGTCGATTATACACTTTTATTTTGTACATAATTATATAATCAATGATATGTTTTATATAACATAAAGTTAAATTAGTAACAAAAATTCAACTTAACATTAATTAAGCCTCTATGGGTTGGATTTATGTTGGCAAATCCATAATAAAATATTAGTAGTTGTGGCACACTCGATGTGTGTGACTAAATTTTTTGGTTTACAAAATTAGATATACTTATATATTTTTAATAATGAAAAATATTTTATTATATATAATAACATGATCAAAAAATAAATATGAAGACACTAAAGTTGGAAAAAAGAAAAGTATAATTGAAAAAAAGAATAAAATAAAAAATAAATATTAAAGAAAAATTTATTATTTTTATTTTTTATAACTACTTTGTCATTATTTTTTGTAATAGGATTATTTTTGTACATTTAGCATGAAGGAAAAAAATAACTACCTTTGACCCTTTTGTTTTATATATAGTATATAAAGATATACATGTATATATGTTTCGGTTTCGTTCAGTTCAGTTCGATTTAATTTGGATCAGTTTTCAAAATTGAATTCTCAAACCGATCCGAACTAATCGATTTTTTGAAAATCATATCCAAATTTATTCAAAAGAAATTGGTTTTAATCGTTTTCAGTTTAATTTAGATTGGATAGTCAGTTTTGTTCGATTTGATTTGTATGTGAATGCCCCTACTTATTATTGTTGATAAAGAAATAAAATAATATTGATAAAAATGAGCAAATAAGATTATATTACCATATCAATTTTGCGTGTAATCTATAAAATAATATAATGGAGCTTTTTAGTAATCATAACAAATTTAATAAAATTAAATTATTTGTATATATCTTATATTAGTTGTACCAAATTTATAAGTCGAATGGTGATAAGCCGGTCACTTTTACTATAATTAATTACATAAATCTCCAACCCACCCAGTGGCGTAGCCAGAAATTTTTATCAGTGGGAACAGAAATATAATTAAAAATTAAATATAAAATAATATATAAAATCGTGTACATGTTCAAATGAAATACATACTTTATAATTATAATTGTCCACGCCGTGTTGACATATTTTGAAATCGTTGTACAATTTTTCGTTTTCAATAGCATTAAATACATCTTTTTCTAAATACGTAATCAAACAATCATTCAACCTCTCATCCCCCATACGATTCCGCAACTTATTTTTTATAATGTTCATCGAGGAAAATGTTTTCTCCACAGTTGCCGTGGCCACTAGCAAGATCAATACTAACTTCACAAGAAGATATACTAAAGGATACACAATATGCTTTTTTGTCTTGACCAACTTCTTTAATAATTCACCAATGCTTGTCAATTCATCAAAATCAGAATCTGAGCGCATATCTAATATATAGTTTTCAAGTTGGGCATCGAGGGCTAAAAGTTCTACAGAAGAAAAATCACGTGGATAAAGCTTGGCAAGTTGAACCAATTTTTTCTTGTCAAATGAAGAAAATGAATCTCTTGGACTTAGACATGCCACACAAATAAATAGCGCCGTGTCAATCTTTGAAAAATGGTCATTGAGCTCTTTAAGTTGCCAATCAATCACTTGATAAAATATTTCAACTTGAAAATGATGCAAATTTGAAACTTGGGGCAATTTTCTCTTTGAACACCCTGGAGCAATGAAATTTTCATCCATATTAGGGATTGCAACTTCATGCTTCTCACAAAACCCAAGAACTTTCTCAAGCAAAGTATCCCATTCATTATCGCTCAATAGTTGTAGTCTTGTTTTGGATACTTTGACCAATGACATTGCATTAACAATGTCTTGGTCATCTCTTTGAAGTGCTTGAGATAACTCATGAGTAATTCTCAATACTTTTCTCATCAAGTGCAAATTAAAAATGAATTCAAAAGATTGCATTGAGCATAGCAAGGAATGTGCCTCAGCCCTTTGTTCACTATTCATGCCGTCTTCTCCAATAATTTCTAGTACCTCAATTACGGAAGAAAACATAGATATCAATCTAAGCAATGTACTATAATGTGAACCCCAACGAGTATCCCCTGACCTTTTGAGAGTAATTTCTTGATTTAAACCCCAGCCACTAGAAATCTCACCACTTTCTAATCCTTCACGAATAACATTAGCATGTTTTTCTTGAAGAATGTCACGTCGTTTACACGAAGCACCAACCACATTGGTTAAAGTAGCAACCAAATTAAAAAGGGATGCAATCTCCACTTGCTTTTGTGCAACTGCAATAAGAGCCAATTGAAGTTGATGTGCAAAACAATGAACATAGAAAGCACTTTGATTTTCCTTCACGATCAAACTTTTGAGGCCATTAAATTCACCTCGCATGTTACTAGCTCCATCATAACCTTGCCCTCGAATTCTTGAAAAATTCAAACCATATTTTGCAAATAAAGAGTCTAAGGTGATTTTAAGAGACATAGCAGATGTGTCTGATACATGAACAAGGCTAAGAAATCGTTCAATGACTTCCCCTTTCTTATCCACATAACGCAAGACAACAGCCATTTGTTCCTTAACTGATATGTCATATGATTCATCAACCAAAATAGCAAATAAATCATTTCCAAGGTCATTAATGATACTGCATGTAGTCTCACTAGCAGCAGCACAAACAATGTCTTTTTGTATATCAGGTGATGTTAGCTTGACATTTTTATGTGCATTCTTGCAAGCTCTATCAATTGTTTCATTGTGAACACAGAGAAATTTTAAGAGCTCAAGAAAATTAGCTTGATTCGTTGAGTTGTTGGATTCATCGTGACTTCGAAAAGCTAGTCCTTGGCGTAAAAGAAATCAAATACAATCAACTACTGCAATCAACTGAATCTTGTATTCTCTTTTAATTTCATCAGATTGCTTGGCAAGAGCTACTTCAATATGCCGATCTTGTTTCATCAATGCTTCACAATTTGCCCATGCTTGATTATGAGAACTATTAAGACCTCCAATATGTACTCCAAGTCTCTCTTTTTTTTTTTCCAATTTGTAAAACCACCAGCGATAAATGCATCTCCACTCCCTTGTTCCCCACTTTCAATCTTCATAAGATAACAACACAAGCAATAAATTGCATCTTTTGAGATACTATATTCTAACCAATTCCCAAACTCAGTAAACCATTCTGGGTTAAAACAACGCATTGTATTTCCAAATTTTCTTTGAGGAAAATTGTGCTTACAAGGTTGATAAGGACCTTTTTGCAAATAAGCTCTCCAAATTTCATCACGAATATTAGGATTATATTTTGAAATCTTTGATCAAATGCCAGGATCAACAGGAAGATTTCTCAGATCAACATCTAAGAATCTTTTCTTTGTTTCTGGTTAAACAATATCTTGATTATTTGATGTTCGTTGGCTCGATGATGATTCTTCAACCATTGTCTTTCTTTTCAGAAACTTATCCACTTTTGCAAAAACTAATAAAATTGAAAAAAAAAATAAAACGAATAAAAAAATTAAATAATATGAGCTAAAAAATTGAAGAGATGATATGAGTCAAGAAAAATTTATCCATTGTCTAGGTTACTAAAGAATAAAAATATTTACTTGTTAATTTTTCACAAAATTCCTTTCTATTCAAAAATTTTCTTGAAAGAGAATTTTTTCCAAAGGAATAAAGATCCTACACTAAACCCTAGATAAGTAAAAATAAAATAAATAAACAATAAAATAAAGCTTCAATTTTGTGTTGGCTATGCCAAAATTTTAGAGTTCATTGTTGATACAATACAAAGTTATTGAAACAAATCGAGATTCTATTATCAATATTGTATTTGAAAGAAAGGAATTAGAGACTTACATATTCTAGTTCTTGGAGGGGAAAGAAAAAATCTTGGGCCACTCTTGAATCTCTTTAGAAATTAAAATAAATACAAATCATTATATTGATATTAAAGAATGGGAAAAAAGAAGAGAGTAAAGAGAAAAAAAAAAAAAAAAATAGGAGTATTATATAAATTATTTGGGATTTGAGAAATGGAAAGGTAAATATGGGTTGGGCTTGGAAAGGGCTTGGACTACTCAATTTTTAGGGCACTTAAGTCCTTTTTCCCTAACGATAGATTGTAGAGTATGGGGCCAAATTTTTTAATTTAGTGGGGGTAATGTGAAAATATTGTATACTTAGGGGTTCTTTTAAAAAATTCAGTGGGGGCAGCTGTCCCCACTGCCCCCACCCTGGCTCCGCCACTGAACCCATCCATGTGATAAATTAATCGAGATATAAATATGAAAATAAATGTATTGATGTTGCCCTATTTTGTTGTATTTGTATATTTGTATTATGATCCAATTATATTAAATAAGAACAAAATAGTAAGTATTCAAACAAATAAATAATTAAAAGCAATCAAATAACATACAAGGACTAATTATTAAATATTATCTATATTTGCATTGTAATCATCAGTGTTACTAATTAATAAAAATAAATTTAAAATTGAATTTATAAAAGTACACGCTAATTCAGTCAATTCTATTAAAGAGTCCTCCGATATATTAATTAGTCATATCATAATCATGAACTATGCTTTCTAGTTGGCTACTATAATATATATTTTATCAATATGCCCCTTGTCCAGTATAGTTTGCGTAATTTGTTCTAGGATTATATGCATATATTCCTTTTTCTTTTCAATATTTCATGTTAATAATGGGGTAAAATAAATACATCTCACCATTCTAGATGGGATACTAGATTTATAACCCCCCCCCCACCCCACACAAAAAAAAATCTAGATGGTATATCTCTCCCTTTTAGATGAAGTATTTTTATCTCCCTATTTTCATTTTTTTTTTCTCTAACATGAGAGCACTCTTCTTCTCTTGTGTGAGAGCTTTGTTTTCTTCAATTAATGGGTTGCTGTTGTGTCTTCTTTGCCCGAGGATTCACTGGACGGATCTATCATTGATTGTACTCATCGATCATGGCCATAGTGGCATCATTCTTATTCCAATGATTTTTCAAATATTTTCCTTTTTCAGTTTCCTTCAGTCCCTCCTCTTACCTCTTTTGCAGTTATTTAATTTCGATCATTGCAAATTTAAATTCCTTAATTCTCTCAACTTACCCTGTATGCTAACCGTTTCTTTTGTGATTTTCTTCACTGCAGATCTAATTTATCACTTTCTCATTTTTGGCCATACACACCCCAATCCAAATCTTGTTAACATGGAGGGAGCAATTGAGAGTATGGGAAAGCAATTGCATCTTACAGAGGATGAAGATAATGGTGTGCTTGTGCCAAATCATGTTTGGACGAGGATGGAAACTAGTTATTCTCTATGTCTAGTGGGTTGAGTGGTGACCAGCAATGTTTATTCTACTGTCTTTTTGAAATCAAATTTTACTCGAATTTTTCAACCAGCCAGGGGTTTGGATGTTAGAATGCTTAATGAGACCCGTTTCGTTTTGCATTTTCACTATAGGATGGACCAAAAAAATGCCCTCAAAGGTTGTTCGTGGATTTTTGGTAAACGTGTTGTGATTGTAGAGGAGATTCTGCCGGAAGCAAATCCACAAGTTGTTAATTTGGATTGGTTAAGGATTGTGGTGAGAGTTTAACAGGTTCCTAAAGTGAAGAGGATGGAAGAATTGGGTCGACATATTGGCGACAAAATTAGAGAGTTCATTGAAATGCTTCCAAACCCTCCAATCTTTACAGAGCAATGCATGTGAATTAAGATCCGATTAGACAGGATGCAAAAACTCAAAAGGGTTTCAATCTTCGGTTGTCTATTAGTTCGGTGTTGTGGGTATCCTTCTCTTACGAAAGACTCCCAACCTTTTTCTATTTATCTAGTATTATAGGACATTTGGAGCGTCGGTGCCCCAATTCGATACAAAGATGGCTTTGTTGATGGTGGATGGTTAGTTGCTGCACATGGCAGTAATGATGGTATACATCAAAGGCTGCCACTTCAAGCCCTCCCTAACCAATCTTTCTCAACATTTGCTTCTCATATCCCATCGCCTAGATGTGGTTTGGTGATATTTGAATTTGGAGCGGGTGGTAAGCAAAGTCATTACCCCATGACAAAGGAAAATATGGCGGCTAATGCACTTGAATCAATAGCAAAATCAAAACTTGTTGAGATACCAATTGGAGTACATAATTGAAGAAAGGTTAGTGTTTCGAGCACAAGACAAAAAAATAAAGCAAACTCAGGTGTGCATGATAGTGTTTCGCGATTGTGTAAAAAGTAAATTTTGGGTTCAATTGCCACATCTGGATCATTACCAGCGGAAGCTGTGTCGCATCACCTCCTCCACTAGTCGCTATGAATTGCATATTTTTGGAACTATCGAGGACTTGGGGAGGTACTTGACAGTTTAGTCTCTTGGAGATATTCTCCGAAAATACAACCCCGACTTCGTGTTTCTATCTGAGACTAAATGCAATAACCGAAAGATAGAAATGCTTAAAAACAAATGGAATCTCTTTGGTTTTTTTGTTGATAGCTGTGGAAATGTTGGTGGACTTGCTTTGTTTTGGCGAAAAGACATTGCCCTACATATTTGGAGCTACTCAAATAATCATATCGACTGTCAAGTGTACCTTTTTGGTAACGATGATAAAGTTCGTGTGATAGGTTTTATGGTTTCTATGATAATGCACAAAAGTTGAGATTTTGGGAACTCATTTGACGCCTTCATGAGGACTCTTCTACAGCGTGGATTTTAGGAAGTGATTTCAATGAAATTCTTTCTAATGATGAGAAAGAAGGACGTAACTTGAGAACTCCAAATCAGCTTGACACTTTCCGTACAACTTTGGAGGACAGTGGGCTGAAGAATTTGGGATATGAAGGAAAAACATTTACTTGGTCTAATAATAGATGTACCCATTCTACGGTGAGATCGAGATTACATAGAGTATGTAGGAATGGCAATTGGATTAATAAGTTTTCAAATACAGTTGTTTAGACTCTTCCAATGAATATTTTTTATCATCTTTCTCTTTTCCTCCCGATGACTCAATCTTTTTCAGCTGTTCATAGCCGAAGGAGGAAGAAGTTTCGTTTCGATGCTCATTGGATTAGATTCAAAGTTTGTGCACATATTATTAAGGATGCTTGGCAGGAAGCTTGTTCCTAGTCTCGTAATATGAAGGTGTGGAACGGTATTAGAAATTGCCGGATTGGCCTTTTGAAATAGAGTCAGTCTTCTACCTCAATCTCACTTAGCGAATTGGTGATATACAATAGCAATTAGATGAGGTGAGAAGTGGTTTGATTAGTGAAAGTACTAGAAGTGAAGAACAGAGACTTCGACGTGAGCTTGAGGTGGCTTTCTATGATAATGATTTGTATTGGAGGCACCATAGTAGGTGGCTTTTTTCATGCCAGGGCTACTGCCAGAAAGAGAACTAATACAATTAACAAGCTGAAAGATGCCAATGGCAATTGGATTAAGACGCAGGTGGAAGTAGAAGGGAATATTAGCGTGTATTTTTTGGATCCTTTCAGAAGTAGTGACCCATGCTATGAAGATTTAGAGAAGGTCTTGGAGTCTGCTGTGCCAAAATCACAGAGGAAATGAATTAGATTCTGACGCAACTGTTTACTAAAGATGAGGTAATTTCTTCCATTTCTAATATGGTCCCCCTCAAAGCTCAGGGTTCGGATGGTATGCCAGCCTTATTCTTCCAAATGTTTTTGCATATCATCAGGGACGACGTTACCCACTGTGTTCTCGATTTTCTTAATAACAAAGCTTTACTTCCTAAAATGAATTTTACCCACATCGTCCTTATTCCTAAAGTTCGTAATCCTAAAGATATGACCCAATTTAGGCTTATTAATCTTAGTAATGTAATCTATAAAATTGGGTCCAAAGCTATTGTTAATCATATTAAACCTATTCTTCATCATGTTATCTACCCTACCCAGTCTGCCTTTGTTTCCTATCGCTTAATTAAGGATAATTTCCTTGTAGCCTATGAAATTAATAATTTCTTTAAGATTAAAACTAGTGGCAAACATGGATTTCTAGCTATTAAGCTTGATATGATTAAGCCTTATGACATAATCGAATGCCATTTTCTTCAAGGCATTCTTACTAGAGTTTGATTTGCTAGTAGCTTTGTTGGTTTGATTATGACTTGGGTTATAAGTGTTACTTATTCCTTTCTATTAAATGCTGAATGGTTTGGTCATTTATAGCCTGGCAGAGTACTACGATAGGGAGATACCCTTTTTCCCCTGTCTCTTTCTTTTATGTGTTGAAAAGCTCATTGTTGTTATCAACAACATGGAGAGACAAGGGATCTTGAATGGAATTGGTTTTAATAAATATGCTCCTTCTATCTCTAATCTCTATTTTGCAAATGACACTTTACCTTTTTTGCCAAGGTACTGTGGATAATGCTCATGCCATCAAAGTAATCTTGGAGACTTTTTGGAGAAGCTAGTGGACAGCTAGTCAATTGCCACAAATCCTCTATAGATTTTAGTGGAAATGTTAAAAATGATGTTCGGTCAGCCATCGCAGAATACCTTGATTTTAAAGTGGTTCCTTCCCATGACAAATATCTTGGGATGCCAGCGACGATGGGGAATTCTAGAAAGGAGATCTTTAATTATTTGAGGGATAGGATTTGGGCTTACATTAAAGGTTTCAATAAGAAAAACTTCTCCAACGCAGAAAAGGAAGTTCTTATTAAATCTATGCTTCAAGCCATTCCAAGCTATATTATAAGTTGTTTTCTCCTTCTCCAGGGTGTTATTGATGATCTGGAAGGAGCATGCAAATTTTTTTTTGGTGGGACAGCTACAAGAATAGGAAAATGGCTTGGATTTCTTGGGATGTGCTTTGTAAAAATAAAAAGGATGGTGGTTTGGGATTTCGTAACCTGTTTCTTTTCAATGTAGCACTCTTAGCAAAGCAATGTTGGAGATTACTTTGCAATTCTACTTCCACCTTAGCTCAAGTTCGCAAGGTGAAGCATTACCCAAATATAGATTTCCTTCATGCTTTTTTAGGTTCTCATCTCTTAGCAACTTGGAAAAGTTTAATTTTTGCTCCTAAATTTTTAATTTGAGGTATTCGTAAGAGAATTGGAAATGGCGAGAACACTGCAATTTGGGGGGATCCTTAGATTCCTAACAGTGCCAGTTTCAAGGTGATAACTAGATGACCAATTCATTGTGCCGAACCAAACCTAGTTTTTGAGCTTGTTTATCAGAAAAATAAATGTTGGAGCGAGTTGATTCGCAAGACTTTTTGGAGTGTTGATGTGGAGAATATTCTTGAAATACCTCTTCGAACTCTAACTGCTAATGATAAATATGTCTGGAATTTCACCTCTCATGAATGCTTTTCTGTTAAAAGTTGCTATCATATGTTAGTGGAACAAGGAATCTCTCCTAAACACAATGATCAGGGGAAAAGAAGCGGGGCTAACTTTCTGAATTAACAATTTATTTGGAACGCTAATTTCGACCCAAAATTCGCATTTCCTTTGGAGTGCATGTAGGAACATCTTACCCACCTTTGATTAGCTGGCGAGGCGTAAAGTTTTGGTGCTTTTGAAATGTGTTGTTTGCGGATTATACGAGGAAACAGCTTTGCATGTTCTTAGAGATTGTTTGTTGGCTCAAGCTGTGTGGTTATCCTCAGATTTTAGTCAACTCTCAACTGCAAATAGAGCTATTATAGTTTGGGAATGGTTTTTCTCAATGTGGAATAATTTGGCTCGAAATTTATTCGACCTCTTTGTTGTAACTTGTTGGTCAATATGACACAATAGGAATAAAAATATACATGAAGGTGTTCGTGATACAAGCCCGAAAATCCTTCTATGGTCCAAATCTTATTTGGAGGAGTTTCAATCTAGAACCGGGATTGCTGCCCTAGATTTGTTACCTCCAATTATGATGCGATGGCAGCCTCCTCCCCTAAATATGCTTAAAGGGAATTTTGATGGGTTTAGTCCTCCAAATTCTGCATTTTGTCGTGTTTCTGTTGTGGTGAGGAACTCCAAAGGCAAATGTAGGTGGTGGCAGGCTTATTCTTTTCATAGGAATCTCCTTCCGGTCCAAGTCGAAGCCAAAGCTGCATTATTTGCAATACTGATTGGAGTTTAGAAAGGATGGAAATCGATGATTTTTGAAGGTGATTATTTGAACGTTGTTTGAACGTTATCAACGCTCTTAGGAGTCCTGAGATAATCTTTCCTCTGTGGGTGCCATAGTTGATGACTGTAACAATTTGTTAAGCTCTGTTACTTGTTTCAAGTTTTCTTTTGTCAAGAGGGATGGTAATTGCCTTGCTCATATATTAGCCAAATTTGTTGATTATGACTCCGATCTATTAGGCCAACTTCCATCCCGTCTCTCTCATATTGTATGACTATTGGTTTTTCTTTAATTCGACCGTTATTCCTTTAAAAAAAGAAAAAAAAAAGATGAAGCATTTTTATCATGCATCATATTTAATGATACTCAAATTCGTAGCCTTATATAAAAGGCTCATATGTTTCAAGATATTGTCTCGTCGGCCTTTATATTGAAAAGTTTTGTTTTAAAAATGTGCCTCAAAAGGGTAGAGAGAATGATAGTTTATAAATTATCTCAAGCACTTCAACTCTGTTGATGTAAGGCAAATTTGGTATCATCATAAACTCTCAGTTTAGGGTCTTGGAAAGAGACGTGTGGCTTTTGTTCATGCTGACAATGCTAATATGATGATATCCAAGTCCATTGCCTTACAAAGAAGGCTCGTCTGTTTCGAAATATTGTCCTGACAATATTAATGGTGGAAGTTTTCTCCTAGAAGTGTACCTCGAACAATGAGAGGGGAAAAACTTATAAATTATTTCAAGCCCTTCGACTCATCTAATATAGGATAAATTTGGTATCATCATAAACCTTTCTAGTGAGGGGCTTGGAATAAGACACCTGACACTCATTCTTACGAAGGGCACCAAATGATGATGCCCAAATTCGTTACTTGGTATGGAAAATTCAACCTTTTCGAGATATTATTCTACCTGCATCATAGTGAGGGTTTTTTACCTAAAAAAAGCACCACAAGGAGTGAGAAAGAGGGAGATAACTCATAAAGTATCTTAAGCTCATTCGACTTTTTTGATATGAGATAAATGAACTTGCAAACGGTGCCCAATGATGATGCGAAACATGAAGGATTCGACCTCTTTGAGGTATTATCCTATCAACACTCGTAGTGAGAGGTTTTGTTCTAAAAAGATATCTCAAATGAAGAGAGGGAAGGTATAGCTTATAAATTATTTCAAATATTTCGACTCTGTCGATATGAAACAAATTTCATATCCCTATTCCCTAATATTGGGTAAATTAATATATTCTAACTTAAAGTAACTGATAATTCTATAATTGTATCACATTTTAAGCATATTTTTATGTGGAATTATCATATTTTTATCTTGAAATCATTTGATTTGGGTGTTAAGTATTTTAGATAGTAATATATTCATACAGAAGCCCAATAAGATCATTAAAATCGAGAAAAACCGTTGGAACGAAGAAATGAAGCTTCGAAAACAACAAAACCTAAGATGACGTATACGGTCCTGGGCGCCCAAGCGCCCAAAACATGCATTGAAGATGGAGGATTTCGGAATTGGGCGCTGGAGTGCCCAGTTGAGCGTCTAGGCGCTCAGTTTCTATAGAATGTGCTGAACAATGGGCGTTGGGGCGCCCATTTCTGCGGTTAAGCGCCCAACCCTTTGCCGAGATTAGCCAAAAGATGGGCGTTGGGGCACCCATTTCGGCCCTTAAGCAACCCGCCGACGTGGAAAATGACAAGAGTTGATGTTCGGAAGACATCTCGACGTCGTCAAACTCTTTTGCATGATGAAATCAAGTAATCTAATTGATCTTGGACTCAATTGAGGAAAATAGAAGAATTTTGAAGAGCTCAAAACTGATCAAAAGTTGACTCCTGCTCTGGTTAGGATTCATGTACTATATTTAGGACTTGTTTTCTTTTGTTTGGATCATCTTGGAGAATTTCGAAGACTTATTCCGAAAGAAGCATTCGAGATCATCATCATGTTTTTCGTATTTCAGCATTTCGTTCTTTTATTTATTTTCTTGTTATAAGTTCATATTCATTAACATAAATATGAACTAATTTCCTTTTTCTAGGATTATGTACAAATCGATTTTTATGGATTAATTCAAAAGTTGATATTTTCCTTTTGTTAATCGTTAATTCTTGATTACTTCTTTTATTAAGGTGTTCATCTTAATTTGATTGTCCGACCAACAGTCTAATTAAATTTTCTAAACTCTAAAAAGTCTCGGTAGGGATATCTAGAGTAGGTTATCGATAAAAGAACTTAAGTTCGATTTATTTGCATAACTAAATAGATTGATTCGTGTGTAAAATAGGAATATACTTGCATGCCTTAGGTAGCTCATTAAGTTATTCTGAATTAACTACTAAATTAGTAATTCACATAGGAATATAGTGAATTAGTTAATTAGGGGTTTTGATGTCAAGTCACCTGGAAGGGCCTTGGAGTTGCTTTCGACTTAAAGCTAATAATCATAATTAATCTAGAAATTCTGGGGAAATATTAACAAAATTGATCCATGTTAAAAGAGGGTTATATAATTCTAGAGTCGTTTAATTATTAAATTTTCTATAAAACTTTTCTTAAAATTTGCATTCTTAAAACCCATCAATCAAAACTCTTTTTCTTGGTTACAAATCGGTTTAGTTTTAGTTGAATTTTATTTTTGCAATTCTTCAGTTGAATTTAGTCAAATTTCTCGTGGGAACGATACTTTACTCACTCTTTATTACTTGTTGCAATACGTGCACTTGCGTGCGGATTTTTGCCCAACAGTAAACATGATCGTAGAATATGTAAGTATTAGTATAGTTATATATGATTTTATAATCTATAACTCACCATTAAGATAATACCTAATAGAGTGATGCAATGACTCGCCACGTGGCTTTGCTTCCATTGTCTTGTGTCGACTGTGCATGCCTAGACGTATTTAGAAAATTTTAAAATTATATATATATATACACAAATGAATTATTGTAAAATATTTAATAATTCAAAAGAGTATTATTTTATAAACTTTTAAAATGAAATAGATATTACTCAGAGTAGAAAAAGAGAAGATCGTAATTTATGTTTAAAAGCATAAATTAAGATGGTAATAAAATATTTTATTTTATTTTCTTTAAAAATTCTATAATATATTTTAAAACAATATTCAGTCTTTTTAAATTTAATAAGTGTTTTATAAAATATTACGATCTTTGTATATGTTTTCTGAAACACGTTTCATTCCTCAAAAGTGCAATCAGACATTTCAAGCTTTTTGGAGGGACATGTATTTCTTTTTCAAAATCCCCAGTGTGCCCCTTCACAGGATAGAATAACAACTCTCCGATCCTAATTCATTTCATTTCGCAATCATATCTAAAACATTACATTAATATATAACAAAAATATCCAATTATTAATTTTACATACATATATATGGTATAAATTCTATAATTATAATTATATATAAAACATATTATTAGAATCAACGGTAACCAGACAAAAAATTAATTAATTTGATATTTATTTTTAAAGTTGTATTCTCTCAAAACATAATTAATTTTACCTTACTCAATTAATCAGTTTCTACCTATCACCTTAAATATAACACTTTGAATCATTCATTCCAATTTATATTTTATTGTAAGAATGTCTGTCAAGTCAGGCAAAATCTCCTATTCCACTCTCCCATTCCGGTTCTTGTTCCATTAATGAAATGGTGCCATTTGTCATCTTAAGGGTGAGCATTCAAGAAATAAAAACAAACAATATTTGCAACTTTCGAAAAGAAAGTCTCAAATTTTCTTAGTGAACAAAACAAATAGCGAATATAAGTACATGATATAGACATTGGATATTGCACCTGCATAACAACGTATTAGGTGTTTAATTACTTGTTCTAGATTATACGAACAAATATACATAAAATTTTCTTATTTAATGAGCATACATAAAACACCATAGATACACAAATTACCATACAAAAAAGTGCAACATAAAAATCGAATTAGGATACTTACTTTACAAAAATTTCTTGTTTAATAAGAGATTTGTTGTTGAGATGCTGGAAGAGAATTTTTTTTTTTTTTTTGAATTTTCGAATGTTAGGGTTTAGAATAGGGAGAGAAAGGAGGAGGGAATTATGAGGGAGTGGTTGGTTATTTGAGGATAGAGACAAAATTTTTCAAAATGACCAGAATTTAGTAAAAGCTGACTTTTATTTAGTGAATTCGTTATCAAAAATACTTTTTGAGATTTAAATAATTATCATTATATTCCCTATTGTTAGGTCAGCTAACCCATAAATTACAATTAAACTCCCTAAGCTATACATAATCACAACTAAACCTCTTGTCCAGGATTTTCCATTATGTTTCAAGATTTTCAGAAAAATAATTATAATTATTCATTAATTGAACTAACAGTAAGGAATGTAATAATAATTATTCAAATTTAAGATGATGTTTTGATAATTATATTAAATTTGGGAGTATCGAGATAATTATTCCGTATCATAGGTTATAATGCTTTTGTCTTTATTCATGTGGAACAAAATATCAATGCAGATAAGAAATATGAAATTGTTGCCCATATTGACAATGATCGGTGCACTAAGAATAAAGCCTCCGACAAGAATCCCATTAATGATCCTTAAAAAGGTTATAGGCAGCTTATTGGAATAAGATACGTAAACGAAACCTCCCCCTTTAGAGGTTCTTTATGATATTACTTTTCACGTGCTGGCCTTTCACACTTCCCATTAGCTCAAAAACATCACTATCAATGCCTGTTCGACTTTTCCAGAAGCCATCGATGCTCATGCAATAAATTGCTTTTTAATACGATTGTATATTTTTGGCTAATTATTCAGTGGATTGAATGTGATGCTTTTTATTTTTAATTTGGAGGGTATTTGGTGAGCTTATAAGCTCTTTAAAATATCTTATAAAATGCTGTGAAATATTTAGTAAATTTTTTTAAGAAGATCTTCTTAATTCCCAAAGTAAGAGTCGGGAGCTTATAAGCTCTTTCAATAAAAGTAAGGATGTCCTAATTTATTTTTATGATATTTACATGCACCTTCATTTTCAACTATTTTAATCACAAAACTATCATTACTAACATTTTATAAATTGAAAAATCTTATTTTATCCAAACATTTTAACAACTTATTTTTAAAATAAGATATAACATCTTATAAAATATAAAACATCTTATAAACTCCAAAAATATTTTATAAGATGTAGGAGCTTATAAGATGTTTTAAATAAGCTTATCCAAACACCCTCTTAATATAATTCAATTGATCGTTCATTTGAAAGGGTCTGTTACTTAGTAAATTTTGAGTAAGTAACAACAGAGGTAGTGAATTATAAGTTCAAATGCACACGAGGGCGCTAGCCTTGTAAAAAGGTTAAATACATTTTATCTCCCTATATTATGTCTAATTGGCAGCTTCATCCTTGACTTTAAAAAGTTAGCAAAATCTCCCTATATATTGCAAAATTACACTCAAAGTACCTCAATGTAATGCGTGTTGTGCACATAGGCATAGTGCAGGGTGAGGTGCATATTTCACAACTTTTATCCCCTAAAAAGACAGTCTTGCCCCTTCTTGTCTATTAAATCTACTGACCCATCTTCCCCCTAAATTTTAACTCTTCTT
Organism: Handroanthus guayacan; assembly: GCA_014898755.1. NCBI lineage: Eukaryota > Viridiplantae > Streptophyta > Magnoliopsida > Lamiales > Bignoniaceae > Handroanthus > Handroanthus guayacan. The sequence continues at coordinate 820,001 of JACFYI010003548.1, read as the reverse complement.
TCACCATTTTAATGTTGTAGAAGGTGAAGAAAGCAAAATGTCTTCAAGCAACATAAGAAGGAGAGAATAAATTTTAAAACCTTGAACCGAGTTTTTTTTAGGATAAATCAAAAAATATTATTCAGAAAACGAATGCATCCAGTATACATCAGGAAATCACAAAAAAGAAGTAGCACAACTCAATGTATATACACGCTTCTTACCTTCTTTATACAACCCAATGTATTTACATTGCAAAAAAAACAAATAAACTTTTTGTGAAATAACAGATAATTTATGTAAAATATATTTACATTGCAAAAATTCAAACTTTTGTAACGTGATGTTGTGAAATAAACGGAGTGGTTTGTTGGCAAATGATGGTGGTGTTATTATTAGATCCGATAGTTGCATTTGGCTGTCTCCTCTGCTTCTCTGGTTTTTTCGCCCTTATGTTTTTCTAGAGACACTTTTGCTCCTTTTTGAGTTGAATAAATATGCTTTACTCTCACAAAAAAAAAAAAAAACAATTGTTGTGAAATAAATGAAAACCCTAATGGAAGAAAATAAGCAAAATTGAAATGAAAAAACTAACCCAATCGTACTTCAATTGCGTTGATTACGGGCGGAAATCGAAATAATTTTGTGTGCACACAACTAAAATCAAGATTTTGGAACGCTAAGGTTTTTTCTTCAAAAATAGGGTTTAGAAGAGGAGATCATTGAGCCAATTTTGGAACAAGAGAATGAATGAACGAGTGACTATAATTTTGCAACATACAAAGGAGATTTTGCCACTTTTTTAAAGTTAGGGAGATAGTTGCTAATTAGACATAATATAAAAGGGTAAGATATATTTAGCCCCCTTGTAAAATAATATTCGAATATTCGACCAACTGTTTGTATTTGTATTCAAAATTAATAGATATTGTTAGTATTCAGAAATATTCAAATATATTCATATTGTATTCATTGTTAAAGAATCCAAATATGAATATATCCGTATTCGTATTTAAAATATCCACATCCAAAAATTACTATAATAACAATGTAATTTTGCCCTGCATATATGATGTTTACTTTTTTTTTATTTCCTCTCGCCATCTCATAATCCTCATCGATTATTTGTTTCTTCTATCGCCAAAAAATTATTCTTGCCATCTCTGCCGCCGTTCTCAGTTTTCAAAGGGTGCAAACGGCAAGAACAACTTAATTCGGGCTCCAACCTATTACTCCAGTAAGGTCTCTACCCACATTCTTTGTCCAATTTTCTTTTTTTTTTGGTTACCCATCCTTCTATAGCAACCGGCTCCTCGGCAACCCACCTCCCATCCCGACCTGCCAATTCCAAACATCCGAATAGTATCCAATGGATGCAAATGTGGATGTTCATTTCAATATTCAGGAAATTTTGGATAAAACATTTGCATCAAAATAATAACCAGATACAAGTACGCATGTACTAATATCGATACTTGAATATTTGAATTTTCAAGCCTAGGGGTCGCAATGCCAATCGTTCTTCGGTAGGAAGATTTCCATCCCATTTCAAATTTCGTGAAGGGGCAAAATTCAATTACCTAGAGAAGAAGAGGGGAAAAAAAATCCCTCTACAAAAAACAATA
>JACFYI010003548.1:804112-818273 GCA_014898755.1 Handroanthus guayacan | reverse complement strand
CAGCAAAACCGAAATTTACTTGAAAAGGCATGCTGTGATTTACTTGTATTAAATTGCACCCACATTTGCAACTATCATACAAAAAGATATGCAACCATGGCCTTTTTTCTCCCGTTTCCTGCCTGAGTTCAGCAAATAACACGATTTTGACAATCACATATACAAGAAAATTAGAGCATACAGAAAATTCTAAAGCTTGACCTCCACATCAACACCGGCAGGCAAGTCAAGCTGCATCAACTTGTCAATTGTTTGGGCAGTCGGGGAAAGAATATCAATAAGACGTTGATGAGTTCTAATTTCAAAATGGAACCTGGCATCTTTGTGCACATGTGGAGATTTGAGAACGCAATACACTCTTTTCTTTGTTGGTAAAGGAACTGGACCCATAGTCTTTGCATTCGTTGTTCTTGCAGCATCCATTATCTGCTTGCATGAGTCTTCTATCAGGGGTACCCAGTACGACCTCAATTTGATTCGGATCTTCAGCTTAGGGGCAACCTGAGAGTATAAATGTCCTTTTACTCCCATGTCCTTTTGGATCAAAGTGATAATTACATAAGGAATACAAAGGAACTATATACCCACAAATGGTTAACAGAACAAGATTATTGACTGTATAGCTAATTATCCTAGGTACAGATGGCTAATGGGTTGAGATTATGGGCAGTGAACCAGTGAAACTGATTCCATCCGGTCAACCTCCGGGCGATTGGTACGATAACAATATGCATTAGTAATCGGAACAAAATAATGATATATCACATTCAAAGAAAGCATAAAGATATCTTATGGTAAAAGACTATAATATTGAACATCATTTGAGGTGAAGGTAGTCCAGCTTATTATACATTCTTCTGCGGGATTGGGTCCATTCGGAGCTCACTCTTTTTTCTATTTATGCATTTATATATCATGTTGAGTTTGGACCATGGGCCATAGGCAGAAACAAGCAGATTAACATAGAGTGACACGTTATGACAACTATTGGTCTATTCCTTTCGATTCTCTTGAAACTAAACAATATTCTTTCCTCATGCCTCCACTTTATCTTAGACGATATTTGTGTTACTTCAACAATAAAATGTACCATGTTTGTCTGTCAGAATGTTACGCAACACCCCTCATTTCTTATAAGCTATTAATCATATTGTCCTCATCTCGCTGGCATATCCATTGATGCAGTTGTTTTGTCATTCCGGGAACAAAATGATTCTCTAAAAACCAGCTACAATAGGCTATAACTTCTACTTTCAAGCACACATCAAAAAGTACCTTTTCTTCTCTAAATTGACAAATGCAAGCACAAACATATTTGCTTTTTCAAAAACTGAAAGAAGTCTTAAGTGAGTCGCATGCCAATATATGATGATTGATCATATCCTACATCTATAAGTCTTTCTAAGATAAAAGAGTTGTAACTCTAATTGAAAAAACCAATTGGTTGCATTGTCCTACACTTATAGTGAAGAATTAACAAGTACAGCTACCACAGTGCTAAGCCCTTTGTGAAGTGGCATCCACGTCTCATAAAATCCCACTAGTCAGGTTAAAATAAAAGTACAACTGCCCAAGTATGACAGTATACCTTGCATTGTGTAATGTCACACAAGCAAACTAAAGTCAATTCGAGTCGCAAGAACCAATTCATCTCAAAAAGGGATTACAATAATACTATATTTTAGCTAATAAGCATAACGATATCAACAATTAACCGCGAAAGACAAAAAGGACGCAACATTTTTGGGCAAACCAAAATAAAAAATCCTCCGAAGCTAATAAAGATACATACCTTATCAGAATCTGCAGCTACACTCGCTGAAAGGGTCTCACCCTAAGCATCCATAAAACAAAATCAAAAACCCATTTCATAGTTACGATAAGATGTCCAAAGAATCAAAATAAAAAATAAAATAAAATAAAATAAAGAAAACTTAAGTGGATTAAAGCAGATCTAGAGAAAACCTCAAGAGAAGCGGAGCCGACATTGGATTCCAAAGCTTCAGGAGCAGCCAAAATTCTTGAAGTGGCGAGTCGAGAAGATTTGAAGCTTGCTAATTTAGAAGCAGGCAATGAAAGCAGAGGTCTGGAGGAAATGTTGGAGCAATTGCAAACTGGAACAAGTATGGCTGAGAGAGATGAACATGAAATGGAAGCCATTCTCACTTCGAGTTTTCTTCGCGTTTGCTTTATCCAGAGGAACTTTGCTTTTCTTTATGCAATTCTTATGGAGCTAGCCGTATTGATTGGGCTGCAGAAATATGTTGGGAGCCCAATATGATTGGGCTGATATGAGTAGGCATCTTATTTTTCGTTTTGAAGGCCCATGAAATTTGGGCTTGGATATGTTTTCCTTTGTGCACTGCACTCCATGTCGGAGTGTCAATGGGCAGGTTTTTAACCGAATCCATTCTAGTTCGATCCAAATTTTAGGATTTTTAATCAATTAAAATATTTATAAATAAAATTCAATTATAAATATTTGTAATCTTAAATAAATTGATTGAATATGGATAAAACACTCGGCCCGTTAAAGATCCAAATTCGATAATGTTAATAATTAATATAAATATATATATATATACAAAAAATAAAATTTATGAGAAAAATAAACTCAAGAGTGGTATAATATGATACTTTGTTGTTATAATTATTTATTTGTCTGATTATTGACATGTAAAAATATTTCGTATGTTATTTCTTATAAAAATACAAAAGCACAAATAAAAAGTTCTGTTTTTTTCGTATTTTTTTAAAATCAAAACTGAATTCATACTCTCGGATTTTTACCGAATTCAAATTTTGGTAACAAAAATAAAATAAAACTAAAAAAATCTATAGGATTAGATTCGAATGTGGAATTTCTTTATCAGGCTTGGATCTGAATTACACATATCCAGCTCAAATCCAACCGGTTTACAGCCCTTCTTCAAGGGATGGCAACTAGGTGGGTGACTCAACCCAACCCCGCCCCACCTTGTTGGGTTAGCAGGTTAACCCATTAATCTACCAAAATTAAAAATGAAGAAACAGAAATTTATCATATGCAAACTAAAAAATTTGTAAAATACGAGGTAAATTATGTGTTATATAATATATGAAATATAATATATAAAAATATTATATATCATATTTAATTGAAAAGTATTAAGCATCACAAACATTATATAAAAGAGGCAAATAAAGATGTGTGTAAAAAGGGCACGATCAACGCCATAGCTAAGCTGAATCCTCACAATTCAGTTTCCATTTAACACATAATCATCCCGATGGATTCCCGAAAGGTATAATCACTTATTCGCATGGACCTTATTGAGATATCTTAAAAACCTCCTCCCAAGATAACCCATCTTCTTCCAAGATAATAATTTTCCAACAAGTGCGTATTATCACAATCAAACTTGAATATATTATATTATATTATATTATATTATATTATATTTAAAACCAGATTGATAGATTCATAAACCGTCTCAAACTCATCGAAGCTTTATAAACAAGCACCAGATCCCGTGCCTTGTTTATTCGCTTCGAATTAGCTCAATTTGGAACTGAGTAACTTCAGGTCCAAATTTTAACCTGTCATGTTGTCCTCCCTACTTCCTCATGGTAGATATTAAACAATACTAGTATTCAATGTATGCATACTTGATATATTGCATTCAATAATTCAAATATGATTTAAATATAATAAATATGTATAAATATGAAATATAAACTAGTAGCTGGTGGATTGTGATTTCTAAGTGGGTTGTTGATGGTAGTTATTTTATGTATAAGTTAGCGCTACAGTTACGTGCCGTCATTTTTCGTTTACCACATGGTGGGTTAGAGCATTCGTTTAGTTCATGTATTTGATTTACATGATATTAATGTAATAACTGAATGTAATTGCTTCTCTCCCAAAAAAAAAAAAAAATGGTTGCAGTTATGTGAATTAAATATATAATAATAAATATGGATAAACTATATATTGCTTCCCTTAATTTTTGCAAAAGGGAAGATACACCTCTCCATATTTTTTTCTTTTAATTCTAAATACCCTTTTATATTTGCAATACAAAATTATTGACTTTTGACTTTTTGCAACCAAAAAATTAACGACAGTGTTGGAAATAGCAGTCAATAAATTAAAAATTAATAGCCATAGTAGATGTAGTAGCCAATGATCCAAAAGGTCAAGATAAAATTAGTGTCATTTGTCATGGCTACATTGAAATGAAAAAGTCCACCACGACTATATGCAATGGTGAATTTTTTACTATTCTCACAAAAACTACAATCCATCACTATTATTTCCTATTAACATCATCTTTCAACCATGATGATTACTCAAATTTCTTATAGCGTTGGCATTAATATAATTACAAAGCCCAAATCACTATCTTATAATTAAGGGATTATTTTTTTAACTATTGTGTATATTAAACTTTAACATAGGGAAATATGCTAAACTAGAAAAATACAAGGAAATATCTTCCATTTTGCAATAATACAAAGGCTAAATATTTCATTAATACAAGATATCAATAAGTAGCATTTTAAGAATATCACATGCAACAATACTAAAAAGATTGATGTTTTGTTAATACAACATAACAGATCAATAATGTAGATATCGACGTCAAAATGCGTGCAGAAGTATTAAACATTTCGCGGCTAATTTTGATTACACTTATATTTTAAAATACAACTTTATGAATTTTCCAAATTCACATTAATATATACCCAAAATAATAATTCCATAAAAACTTTTCACGCCTTTGATAATGATGTCCCAAAATTTTAAGGTTTGGGTTTGAGTGCAATAATATATGTCATTATCAATTAAAGAAACAGGAAAGAAATGAAAGAGTGAAAACGAATGAAGACAAAAATTACTGCTCTTTTTATTAGAAAAAATGGAAATAAAAATAACTCACATGAAAGCACCCTACCAAAGTAGAATGATGGAATTCTCAACTTAAAATAATTTGGGGGACCATTTGTTGAAATAGTCAGCAGGCTCGATGGACATTCTCAACATGTGAATGCAATGGGAATTTAATCTATTATTTCCCACATATCCTATGTCTATCCAAGTCTTATGTCACAAACTGATCAAGCCCTATTGATTTTTGACTTAGTGTTAACTATATTAGGGGAGGTAGAGAGGAAAATAGATTTATATAGTCTAGCGTTGGTTCTTATCAATTGAACACAAATTATTTTGGATTTCTGACAATAAACGAGGCGAATTCACATATATTTATACTGGGAATGCATTTTATTTTGATTTCTACTTTGAATGAATTCCGCGAGTTAAAGCATATTTATGTTGAACTGCATAGCCCTTTGTCAAGGTAATCTCTTAAAAAATAAATTGACAATGACATTAAACTACTCAAACTATCGACGTTGCCGAACTTTGCAACCTAATTAAAAAAAAAGGCTCACTTTGCCATCTCAATGTCAGTCCTTGTGTGTTACCGTCAATTCTAAATTTAATAGGTGTATTAATCGTTTTTATTAGTTGGCTTATTATTTTTTGGACAATTTTTATGCTTTGAGACGAGCAATAGCTTGGTAATAAGTTCTTATATACAATGGTAAGTCCCATGTTCGAGTCCCATAAAGTATAGTTTTGGGAGATCAACCATGATTTTAGTCATTTATTCATTTCTTTTTTTTTTTTTTTTTTTGGCAGGGGAGGGTCTAGGGCAAGTCTTTCGAGGGGAATTTGGGTTTTTGGAATTTTCACTTGCAGAATTTAAGGTTTTCAGATCAAGTTGAGGACATTTCGGAAGATTGAAGAGGAATTCTTGGAAATTGATTTTCTTTTTCTCCTTTTCCTTTTTTAGTTCTTGGTCGGATGATGATGATGAGTATTTTTATTTTTATGCTTTTTTCTTAGGGAGTAGTATGGAATAATTTTGCCTTTTAGAAATATGTATAATTCTTTTGAATACCCATTGACTTTTTTTCTTCTATAGAAGTTGAGGTTTTTTTTTTTTTTTTGAGTAATTCTTTTCCTATACTTTTATTGCTATTCAATTGATTGATCACCAACTGTATTTGATTTGAAACCCTAAGGGCATGATTGGTATACTGGAATGGAATTAGGTAGGAATAGAATGACTCTAAGAATGGAATGAAGACAGGAAAGGAATAACGTAATTATTGTTTTTCCTACGATTGGTATGCTCAAAGAATGAAAAATGAATGGTATCATCATCTTTTATCTAATTCCAATCTCATAAATGGTAATGAACAGTTAGTGATACGAATGGAATGGAAATATTTTACATGACCTAATTATCCTTTTATAGTGGATTTTTATAAATAAAATTATTAATTCATAAATAATATATTAATGGATTAATAAATATTTTTTAAATAAATAAATAGATCTTCAATAAATAATATTTTTAAATTAATAAATGTTTTCTATATAAAAATTATTTGTTAAATAAATAATTTTTATATAAATAAAAGTCTTTTAAAAAAATTTTTAAATAAACAATTTTTAAGAAAATAATAATTTTTAAGTAAATAAATATTTCTTGCATAAATAATATTTTTTAAATAAAATAAAATATATTTAGATAAATAATATTTTTATATAAATGAATTTTTTAAATGAATATATATTTTTAAATAGATAGAATCTAGAGCCATGTAAAAAATTTATGGTTATTTGATTTGATGAAGGGTAATATTGTAATTAATAAATTTTAAGTTATTCCTAATCTGTTGGGAATAGCTAATACCATGGGACAAGGAAGGAATGGCTAATCCCATACTATTGGGAATAGGCATTCTTAGATAAATCAGGATTTCATTCTCTAAATCATACCAGTCAACTGTTTTGGAATTGACTTGGGAATGCTCATTTCATTCATATCTGATTCCTGTATACCAATCATGCTGTAAGAATTCGTGGGAAAGATTTGCATTAATTGATTTGTTAGGACATTAATATACAAGCAGACCATAGGTAATTAACTAAAATTGGATTTAAATTCCTTAATTTTGTTAATCCAAGTAGGAATTTATAGGAAGTCGATTAATTAGGAACTTCATTATTAGAAATTCGGAAGAAACTTACCTTAAAAAGAAATGGAAAAAACTTATAATTCCATCACTACTAGAATCAATGCCCTACATAATCAAATTCATATAATGAGTTGAGGGAATTATATTCAATAGAGATCGATGCTTTGCTCGTTCTTTATTATTTGCTCTTAACACATAAACTTGTATTTTACACACAATAATCACTAATTACTATTAAAAAAAGGGTAGTTAATCATTTAAAATCCACAAATATTATCTCGAAACATAAATATTCAAAAAGAAACCAATTTTAATTGAATCATATTCCGGAAAAAAATTTCTAGCCAGAACAACGGGACGAAGAACAATTTTAAAGCAAATTATTATTATTAGGAAAACTAAATATTGTAGTTGGATAGGACTTAGGAAATCACTAATCCTTATATAGTCTAACTAGGACACCTTTGCCTGATTTTAATTTCCATCTAGATTTAAAATTGAGTTAAAATCATACTGGAAGACCTTGAATTGGAGAAATTCTAAACCACCATAAATTAGGTCCAAAAATTAGATAAATATCTAAATTCTCTAATGTAGTGAAGAACACTTCTTCTTCAACCGTTGCTCAACAATACATCTTTGTCTCTCTTTAAAATATATTCCCACCATTAATAAACTTCACCTCAGCAAAAACTTTGTGACTTAACCTTTTTCAAATCATTAATCCACTTCTTATAAACCAGACACTACCCATCTTTGTATTTGCATTACTTCTTCAAGAAATTCGTTCTAAATCTTTTAATCTTCTCCCTTTAGAGCTTCCCATCTTTGGTCCAGAACCCATCATATAAACTTTGTTCCTTTTAATATATATGCAATCCCATGTATGAACTCTTTTACGTTGAGATGTTTGTAGTAGCAAGGTTAATGTAATGTAGAGAGCCACCCCCACGCTCCTATATTTATTGCTTTCACTTGTTTCTCATTGCTAGTCCACCACCACTCAACTGAGCCAATAATTTCTTCTTCTTTTTTACTCGATTGTACTTTAGGCATGCGAAAATTCTTTCTGGGAATGAATTTGTCAGGTTTCAGGACTTGCTTTCTGGTTGTTTTATTGTTGTGGGGTGAAGCTAAAATCGGGTTTGGACAGAGTAACGGCAATGGCAGAAAATATATTACTTGGAATGATTTAAAGATGGATGATCACAGATTGCCTTTGAGAGATTCAGCAAATCAGAATAAAGTAATCGTGGTTGATAAGAATGGTAGGGGAGATTCGCTCACAGTTCAAGGAGCAGTTGATATGGTACCGGAAAATAATGCAGACAGAGTAAAGATTCACATTCTTCCCGGTGTTTACAGGTTCAACAAGCTTTTTTTTTTTTTTTAATTTATTCTGCAGAAATTTGTTTTGTCATGCATGCAGTTATACATGAGTGTCTTTTCGTTGGTGGGAAGTGGTATTTTGGGAGTGGGATAGTGAGGAAGTTACGTGTATTGGTAGTGGGCTCTCTTTCTCTCTCTGTTGATTTTCATGGTTTAATTGTAACTTCCCTCTGAATAAAAGTATTTCTTTTTTTCTTTTTTCTTTTTATATCTCTGTTTCTGGTCTCTCTGTTCTGTTCTCTCCGATTTGTAGTTTATTCCTACTATCTTCTTGAATTCTTTGATTTCAAATTTTACTCTCCGTTTTGTGTTATATACATGATAATATTGTTGACCATGCAGAGAAAAGGTTAATGTTCCTGCAAACAAGCCATATATTTCATTTATTGGAGATGAAGGTGACGGACCTGCAACAGTAATAACCTGGCATGACAAAGCTTCTGACAGGGTCCCCAATGGCAGGTCATTAGGAACTTGGAACTCAGCCTCAGTCACAGTAGAATCAGACTATTTCTGCGCATCAGGGATCACCTTTGAGGTAATAAATAAACCACTCAAATCATATTCCAATCAAATCCCAATATCATAATACAAATTTATACCATATTGCAGAACACAGTAATTGCACTAGTTGGCGGAGTTAACGGGTACCAAGCTGTGGCATTGAGGATAGCAGGTGAAAAAGCCATGTTTTACAACGCTCGGTTCCTGGGCTCACAGGATACGCTCTTGGATGAAACTGGGTCGCATTATTTTTATCGGTGTTTCATTCAAGGCTCTATAGATTTCATATTCGGCAATGCAAAATCACTGTATCAGGTATATATTCTTCCTATTTTCATTGTTCGATGTTCTTTGTTGCCCAAGCATTTAAACAAGTGACTCGAACAGGAATGTGCGATTTCTGTTGTTGCCGATGGATTTGCAGTAGCAGCTCATCATCGAAACTCAGTTGCTGAAGATACGGGTTTCTCTTTTGTGAACTGTACAGTTAAAGGAACTGGAAATATTTACTTAGGCAGAGCCTGGGGAAATTACTCCCGGATAATATATTCATACAGTGTGTTCGACGTCAATGTAAGACCAGAAGGATGGGAGGACTGGAAAATTCCATCTAGACGCAAGTATGAAATTCTACATACTCTACATATAAGAATCATATATATGCACAAATCCCTGTACTTTTCTAACATGCAATTATGGTTGTGTGTAAAGCACTGTAGTATTCGGAGAATACAAATGTAGAGGCAGAGGAGCAGACAGAAGGGGAAGAGCACCGTGGTCGAAAGCCATGAATTACTCAGAAGCTAAACCTTTTCTGGATACAACATTCATAAGGGGAGAGCAATGGCTTAAACTCTAGTTAAAAGGTTCCAGAATACATTTTATACTGACAAAAGCATATATATATTTGTTTGGTTCGTTTCCATGAAATGGACAATTAGCTGAATGAGTTGATGTTGAAGATCTTCAACCCCATTCTGTACATCTAGGAATTACGACGTAGCAAACTTACAATAGATTATAGATACCCCTATTTTCATGTACAACTATTCTACTACAAAGATAAATTTTACCAACATACCGAACAAGCTTGGAGATAATATTCGTCAACATTCAGTCAGCATCTCCATCGTTTCTGCATCACATTTCAGCTCTGCAATCTCGCATTCCACCAAGTTATTATCTTCGTTGCTGTCATCAATGTTGTTTCCCTTGTCACTGTTTATGACATTTAAGTCATGATCCGCATTCTCCTTTTCTTCTTCGTTAAAATGGTTAGAATAATATTCCTTTTCTTCAGCTTCAAGTGCTCGTTGCTCCTCATCATTAGTGCAGTCATCTTTCAAGGGGACATTTGTCAATGTCATGCCTTCTAAGTCGTCAATCTCCTCCTCAACAACACTAAGTTTGTTACCGTTGACCAGTTTATTATGACAAGAAGTCGGAGAATTATCAGATTTGGCTTCCTTGGAAACAGTCGATGATGTTGATAGCTTAGTATCCGTACTGGTCGCAGATATGAGGCTAAGAATATTACGGTTTGGCTCAACATTGACCCATCGATCACCAACCCAATCTCTTGAAACTCTCAGGTTTTTTACCTCAATACTCAAATACAAATTTTCACCTGATAAAAGATAAATATCATGAAGGGGCTAAAAAGTAATATACATATATATATATGTTGTCAAGTCAATAGTTAGGGAGTTAGAGCAAAATAAAGGAATTATAAGATGGGCTGCACAAACATTGAGGAAAATGAAACACATGTACAAGTTGCTGCGAGGTACAAACCTGGAATATAAACTTGATATATTCCGTCTTTAGCATCGTTAGTTCCAGAGACGACCCCTTCCCACCAACCATCACTCCACCAGGCATCGGCTGGATCTCCAACCTCAAAGGTTGAGGCTAAGCTCCTCTCGTTGCAAGGATGGGCAGGCCTAACAGTGGGGCGGCCAGCATGCCTCATCCCTAATTTATCAGCCTTGGCCACTCTATACGTTGGAATCCATTCCTACAACAAAAATAAAGACAATAGAATCTGATCATTGAAAGGCATTTAAGCATCCGGTTATACATGTCGACAAGAAATGAAATTCTTTCACAAACTGCTTTAATAAATGTACCTCAAGGTTAGTGCAACCATCTTCATCCTTTACATCATCGTACAGTATTTTCATCTGTCTCCTTGAGATCTCTAAGACTGTGCATTTGAACCAACAACCACGAATACCACTGTCTTGGCAAAGAAATTCCACCTTTTCATTCGGTGTAAAGACTGGGTAATGCCGAAGGTTGCCCTCAACATGCTTGAGGAAAAATTTCTTGTATGATGAATCATATGTCGACTTATGATGCTCTCTGAGACTTCTATTCCTTTTAGCACCCACTTTTGCATCATCCTCAGAGCTAGACTCTTCTTCCTCAAAAAAATCAGTGCTAAAGCATGAGAAAATTGGTTGATCAAGGTACCCACGCAATTTATTTAATTTGAAAGGCTTTATTCTGTTACTCTTGAATTGTCGAAAACAGAAATGAACTGCGCCTAACAAATCATGGGGAAAAACAGCAAGGCATTTCTCATAGTGTTCACGAGTTAATACTATGGCAGGGCCATCAACACATTCTGCACTTATGACTTGCACATATGGGGTAATGAAGACTTCTTTAGGATGAGGATTCCGTAGAGAAACAACCCCCTTGACTTCCTTATTATAATGAAACCATCTCACTTTGACCTTTTTCTGGCACTTTCTGTCTTCATACATATCTTCCAAATATGCAATATAGCGATTCTCTTTTTCAGCCATTACAAAAACAAACGATTGTACCTGAAAAGAATGAAAAGGTTAAACCAGCAAGGGAGAGAGAGAAAAGATGTCTGAGATTCACAAAGTTCCACAAAAGGTAAGCCCACAGAACAAGTTCGCTGTCTAAAACTAAGAATGTAGCGCAATAAATCTTAAGCATGTTCTCAAATGCCTTTTTAGGCAATATTATGGATGCACGCCGATAATGATATGAAGTATGTTTGAAAAACCTTCCATTAGGATGGGGTTCAAGAAGCTTACCGCAATTGAAATCCCATTCCTGTGAAATGCTGAATAATGCTTCAGTTGTTTACCACAAGTCCATGCTGAACCTGACCATGAAATGTCTAAATGTTGACCTTTCCAGTTCCTTGCTAAACGGCCCTAATACAAAAGTAGTACGGTATCTCAATGAAAAAAAGATGGCAAAATTCATGAACATGATAAGACAAAATAAATTGACAACAAACATCTACCTTATGAGGTGGCATTTGGGTCTGTTGAGCATTTACTTCAGAAGTAGGGTGTTCTTGAGGTGACACTACGATAGAAAAACGAAACATTGAATCAAGATTCAAATATTTCTAAATATAATGAGTCCTATGCATTCATATGATGCCAAAGTATTCCATCACATCAGTCCGGCTGTTATTCAGCTGGAAAAATTGGATTCGAAAGCAAGATATGCTTCACTACAGGAGTAATTTTCAAAATTAAAATTCAGAAATTACACAAACAGAAAAGGTTATCAGGGAGGATAATCCATATGACCATAATAGCCGCTCATGCATACATAAACTTTCTCACTTAATCGTGAGGTACGCACAAGATTATCAAGATTGTAACTAATCTCAATACATATTGAGCATTCGTTAAAACAGTGACCAGCTAAAACCATATATGCTCGAGAAGGGAGGGAAAATGGAAAAATTACACCACTACGGAAAGTCATTAAATGTTGAGCGTAACTACAACAAAGGAAAGCAATATTTATGAAAAATAAGGGTCATCTGTATATATTGACTTCAAATCACTAACGAGTGACAGATTGATTGCATTAGTAGAAGGTGAACATGCCATGAAAATATAATACATAAGTCAAAACATATTTCTACTACAATTTGACCATTCTTTGGGGAAGAGAAACGCAAAATCCAAAGTGATATCCAGAAAGGATAATGGGAATTCTTCCAAGATATGTTGGAAGACAAGTGATAAAATTATTTGACAAATTGTAGATTCAAATCTTTCACCAACTTCACACATGAAAACAAACGGGTTGTGTAGCAAAATTAAGGAACTTGACTAACTACATTCAAGCACAATGCATACAACAAACAACACTTTGATCACTACAACCAAAAAATGAGAAGCACTAACAACACAAGCAATATTTGTGGTAAAACAAAAGGACAAATAAGAAATCATACTTGCATAATCTCCTTGTCTGTGTTGCTTTGACAACATGGAAGTAAGCCAGTTCACAACCTCTCTCCTCGATCTCCATCTGAAGCCGGCGTGGACCGAGTTATCAGCTCCATGGGCACTCAAGAACTCCTCAGATACAACATAGAACATGTGCCTAACACTCCTCTCAGTACCCACAACAGCAAGAATTGATTCCCCTGAATTATCCTTCAAGAAATAGTGAACCACGCGGTTGCCCCTCTCTTTTGATACAAATTGCTCTTTCCACTCCACAAAATAGTGCTCATTGGCAGCCATAGTTGAAAATTAAAGAGCCCTTTACAGAAACTAAGCTTTAATAGCCATCAGAATCCTATTGAAACCCTAATTTGAAAAGCTAAAACTACGCCCATGAGAATCTGGGAAGAAAGCACCTCACTGTCTCACCATAATAAATAACATAGCTAACAAAGTCACAATCGTGGAGAAACTCAACAAAACTACAAAATTTTAATACCTCTAAACTAAATTTGACTAGTATGGAACGCCATCAAGACCCAAAAATTTAACAAAAAGGAAGACAGTCTCGCAAGACAAAAGGAAACTCACCCAAAGTTGCAGCTTTGAAGATCTGCTTAAGGATTACATACCCAGGTCAGATACAAGAGGTGATGGGTCAGAAGCCAGAAAACATCCATAAAACTTAAAACAGGTTTACTATAAAAAGATGTTAATCTATAATCTACACAGGCAAAATGAAATAAACTAGAAAGAACGGAACAGTGTGTCTTGAGCAGGCTTTTCAGTTAAAATGACATGAGACGAAGGTCCTGATAGAAGCCCAAGAAACAGGAATAAATTGGAGGTCTTGTTTTGTTCTCTTTTACCTCGAAAAAGTTAGCTAAGAGAAAGATTGAGCGAGGACAAAGAAGAGCGCTTGAATAAAATAGTTAGAAATGGTGAAGAAAGGTTGCAGAACTGTGAGACCTCCATTGCTGCAGCTTATGAGGGCG
>JACFYI010003548.1:785912-799815 GCA_014898755.1 Handroanthus guayacan | reverse complement strand
TTTTTTTTTTTTTTTCCATATTGCTTTTCAAGTCGACCCGATTTGACCCAAGGTAAAACTTTTTTTCAAGTTAGTCGTGTTCGAGTCAGTGGATTGAGTTGATTTTTGACACCCCTAAGGACCTTGGGTTGGAATTATCCCCTCGACATTTCCAAGAATTCCATGGCCTACAATATCTTCATTTCATGCAACTGGGATCGATTCAACTTTATAATGGGTTCATTCTTCGCGAGCTAGAGCATTGGTTGCAAGAATGGTACGGTCACAAGTGTGGTGTATGTTAGCGCATCTGAGTTTTTTCTTTTTAAGTGTATTAGTCTTCTAGATGTTCAACTCCTTATTTACTCTATTTCTCTGCACTATTTTAGATCAAATGTTCTACACAAAAGATACCAACTAATCTAGAGTCTGCTAATAAGACTAGTCGAGTTAGCCTATTAAGTTGTTATTTGGTAACAGATTGATAATGATTCATGTAAATAAAATGGAGGGAAAACTCTTATTCTTCCACAGGGAGGACCGTGATGTATATATACTACAAGGCAGCAAGGGCGACTCTAAATTCTTTCTTGTGGTCACTTGAACCCACTCGACAAATTTTAAAAGGACTATGTATCTGTGTTATTTTATATATATAAATAAATTTATTACTGTGTGACCCCCCACTTACCTCCAATTTCTTGTATTTTTTCAAGAAGCCCCAACCCCCCTTCTTTCGTTTCTCTATTCTCCACTTTATTTTGTTATTGTATTGTTGAATTTACCCTCAATTTTAAATCTTTTTTTGCCAAATATTGGCAATGTTACTATTCTTGAAAAGCAACATCTTGAGCTTTCAATAATCACTTGAATCAAAGTAATTTGATTTTTCTGTGATTTATTATGAATTTTTAAAATTTTTGTTATTTATGTT
The DNA here is from genome assembly GCA_014898755.1 of Handroanthus guayacan. Taxonomy (NCBI): domain Eukaryota; kingdom Viridiplantae; phylum Streptophyta; class Magnoliopsida; order Lamiales; family Bignoniaceae; genus Handroanthus; species Handroanthus guayacan. The sequence continues at coordinate 798,902 of JACFYI010003548.1, read as the reverse complement.
ACAAATATTGCGATTTAGTCATAATTTCTTTACAATCATGCAATATTTCAATGAATATTTATTACAAATGATTGTGCATTAGCATTCTGCATTTTGTAATTTTTTTAATATTTTATAAGTTTATGTGAATTATATGGAAAACTGTTTAGTTACATATATTAAGAAAGAAATATTTAATATCTTTAGTAATGAGAGCATTATAACTTAGTTTTCCAGCATATGAAAAATCGTAGAGGAAAACTATAAAAAATATTGAATGAAGTATTTTAATTTTTCAATAATTATTTTCTTCATTGTTAATATTTGACCTCAGTGGTTGATATTTTTGGAGTCGCCACTGCAAGGCAGTGTAATAAACTCAATTAGGGGTGTTCAAATCCAAACCAAACCTAACAAAACTAACCATCCAACTCAATCCAAATCGAAAATCGATAAAATCGATTTTTTTCGGATTAGTTCGGATTGAATTTTTAAGGAACCGATCGGTTCGGTTCGATTCTCAATTTTGTTTTTCAAAACCGATCCAAACCAAACCAAACCGCTTATTTTAATATATATTTTTTATTTTATTACAAGTATACTATTAGTATTAATTTTAGTCCAAAAAGTTGGACTTGTGAAGGGATATATACAATTTCTTGCGAAGCTCTTGTTGAAAGAAATTCTTTTGGCCAAAATTGTTGCGTTTTTTTTTTAGTATGAAGATGCTAACCTCTTCTTAATTTGTTCTATTAGAATATGATATCTTTTATCTTGTGTTTTTTATTATTTGGAGATGATGTATTTGTTACGAATAATAAATTTTGTTGGATTCATTTCTTTTTCTTTGCCTCTAATTAGATGTTGTTTTTTTTTTTTTCAAACCGAACAAACTGATCCAATGCAAACCGATTTAAATTGGTTTGAATTGGTTTGGTTTTATGAAAAAAATCAAACTGAACCAAACCAATCCAATACAATTTTTCTAGTTCGAATCAGATTGATTTTTGCTTCAAAATCGAACCAAACCGGACCGCGAACACCCCTAAACTCAGTTAGAGTAACTCCCTAACGGAGACATAACGTAACTAACTAACGGAGGGAAAATAACCGTTATAATTAACAAAAGTAATCAAAGCTATTCAAAAATGTGTTTTTGTATATCACAACTTTGCATATAAGATGAATACATCATATAACTCTTAACATTGGGAGATTAGGTCGTATGTCAATGGGGATAGTCTGAGGTCTTCACTTGCAATCAAAGAACACAATCAAGGTGGTATAGAGGTGCCCAGCGAAAATTCTTTTATGTCAAAGTTAGTAAAGTTTCTCGATAGAAAAGTCTAAGTCGAATATAAGAGGTTCAGGTCGTGTACTAAAGTAGAGAATTCATATATATGCCTTGTTTAAATTGGAGATATTTATAAGGTGAGACCGATATTATCTAATAGTGTCAAGCCTCATTTGATAACTTCGAGTACATCTAGGTCAGCACATCAATGATTTCAAAGAAGCTGGTTAATTGGGTTATACTCAAACAAAAAAACGTGAACTATGTGAAATATTTGGATATTTTGACAAACTTGTCACTTATACATCATATAAATAAATTATACTACATAATATATTGTACTGTAACGGATTGAATTGGATCAAGTCCAAATTCAAAATTCAGCATCTAACCTCTTGAAATTAATAAAACTCGTTTCAAATTCCCATGAATTTAGGCGAATTTGACTAAAACCATTCAATCCTCAAAGTTTTTCCTTTTCTTTTCTTTTCTTTTTCCTTTGGGCTCAGTTCAGTTTCTAAATGACCTTTGCTGGGTCAACAAATTTCGAACTTACCAAGTATGAAATGTTTTCCAAGTATTGTGTTGATATAACATTAGGGAAAATGGTTGAGTTGCCAACTCCACAATGATTTTCGGTTGAAAAATGTGATTGTTAAGGCCTTTTGAACCCATGTTGACTAAGAGTGTGTTTGTTTGTATTTTCAAAACTCATTTTTATATTTTGTACTACTTAAAAATTGAAAACTACTTGTTTGTGCATCTTTCCACGAAAATATGATTCATTTTTACACCTAACCTATTATCTCATTATCACATCAATCAAATTCAAATTTGTCATAAATTTGATTTGACAAAGTAACAAAACTTATGCATATCCTACTTTAACATTCTCAAATAAATCATTCAAATATACTTTCATTTTTACATAAAAATCCATTATTACTTCTCCAAAACTGAAAATGTAAACAAAATCACAACCAAACGGCCCTAAGCTTTTATTAGGAAACCTTAAAATCTATGTTTGTCACCCCTAGAGCTCTGTACATATTGAGACTACTAGTGCACGTATTTAATTCTAAAGGAAAAATAAATAAGAAAAAAAGGGAAAATAGAATCACAATAAAGTAAGAAAAACAGACTTGTACAGACTTAAAACAAGTATATGATGTCTGAATAAGCCAATGAACTAGGTATCCCAAATCATTACAACAGCAATCACCCCAACACCCAACAAGACAGCCAAGAACCTATAATGTGGAGTGTCAAATGATACCACCTTGCGAGGGTTATAGCCTTTGGAGAGTAAATGATTAATCGAAACATATATAAACACTCCACAAGCCAGACCCATTGATATTGCATAAATCCAGTCTGCCACGGCACCCTGTGTCGTTGCATCTATTATGATGCCAATACCTACCCCAATTGGGCTCGATATAGCAAATGCAAAGGCATAAGCTGCACAAGACAGAAGGGGTCGATCCGGAATCATTCTTAGAAGAGCTATTCCCATTGCAATGGCAGCAAAGATTTTGTGTAAACAGACGGTCCACAGAGCTCGCCAAGCATCTGCTTCTGTCTTTGCCACACCGATTGCAATGCCTTCGAACACGGAATGAAAGCATAGTGCTGCGATTAATAAGACGCTATCCCCAAGCGAAGTAGCTGTTGTGAGTGAAGCTTTCGTGAAATGGCCTTCTGTGGCACTTTCCTAAGGTAAGAAAGCGGCTAAGATATAAGCATCATAGAAAAAAACAGGAGACGCAATGTGAATATCTAGAGAAATCAAAATGCATTTTTTTCATCTTACTTGTAACTTTGAATCTGAAGGTAGACCATTATTGTTGACTGCTGCATCACGAGGATTTGCTGTAACAAAGCGAGATCGATTCAAAAACGTTCCATGATCTTTGAAACTAAAGACAAACTCAGAGATTGGAAATAATTTGCGACTGAACAAGTTAATAAAGCAATCAATGGAAACAACCAAAGTCCCACTAAAGTTTTCCAGAATCCAGGGTTCAATTTTGCTTGGACAACAGAGCAAGTTCTTTCTTACTTGGATCTAATCAAAACACAACACAGTAGTTCGCAGTTTGTCCTGACTTGTAGAGATACAGATTCTCGAAGCATGACTGTGATTAGGACAACTCATGGCAATTTTAATTATTTTACTTTGAATACAGGAGTCTCAATTCAACCAAGTGAACAGAACAGACCACCAAGAAGCTAGACCTAACATGCTGTGCTGTTTTAATATAGATTACTTGACCTCAAATTCTTCAAAAGGAAACATGATCATTCAAGACAAAGTCCAAACTAGTCCAATTCCAACATTAACATGGAATAACTAATAGTTATGTTTTGCCATAATTAGAAAATATCCAAGGCAAGGACTAAAACAAACATACCCTGAAGCTCAACATCACCTTTTGCAGAACCATTTCCATTTCCATACTTCCCATAAACATAAACAACAACACAATCAGCCAACATGGTTAGCAAATATCCAACACTGGCAAGCATGAAAGCAAACGGGTACTCTTTACTGGTCAAATCCCCAAAAGTCTCATTCGCATCACTCAAGAAATGCATTAAAGCAGTCCCCAAAAACACTCCTCCAGCAAACTGCGTTCCAAATATCAAGAAACCCTCGCTCCACTTCATGAAATACGGAGACATCCCACCTGCAAAAGTCCCCACGAACACAAGTATCAGGCACCATATTTTGACCAGTGTCAAGGATCGAGACCTCAGATTGGGTTTCTCCGACGGAGAGCCTGAATCGGAATCTGAGTCTGAATCAGAATCTCCGCCGTGTGCAGCGGCGGAGAGAACAAGGAGAAGGAGGAGAATAAGGAACAGAAAGGAACGAGCCATAGCCATGGAAATGGGAATTTTGCTAGCATCTTATTCTTGTATCGTTTTGGACTTTATATGGAGGTTCTGATGCTGAAAAATGGGGGTAAATTGTCTTACTACAGAGAGGGACAGGGGAGAGGAACGAGAACACCCCTGCGTGTCCGTGAGTGTACTGCAAAAGCTAAGAATATGGGAAATTTTTTACTCTGAAAGAAAAAAGTACATCTGAATTCTGGCAACATCTTGTTGTAGTACAAGGAGAAGGACCGAAAAGCCGAAGAGATTTGGGGAATCAGAAACCTACCAAATGATAAAAGTTAATTCACTTTTCTATGTTAAAAATAATAATAATTTGGTATCATCAATCATGAACTATTATTCATAAGCATAACAATATAAATAGAATCACACAAAATTTTCTTTTTATTGTAAATTTGAATTAGAGATTTTTATTATCTGGCTGAGCTGACAGGCCTTTGAGAATATTTTATATAATATAATAATATTTTTGGTATTTCAATGAAAGAGGATCTTCTAGATTTCAAAATTAAATATTAGACTCTTATAAGCTGATATGAAAGAGTATGAAGTTACTAACTTATTTTTAAAATTTTTAATTATTTTAATTATAAAATTGTCATTATTTATATATAATTATATGCTGCAAAATCATATTTTAGCAAAATATTTTAATAATTTATTACTAAAATAAGATTTCACATTTTATATGTCTGAAAAGACCTTCTTTATATAAGATATAGAGGCATATAAATTATTTTAAATAAGTTTAGTCAACATTTATCTTTTAATATAAAATTATGGAACTAATCTTTATTGGATCCTAAATATGAATGTTAGGAGTATCTTATTATGGATATACTAAACTAGAATCTAGGAATCCTGCTGATCTCATTTAGTTCAAAAATGCCATTTTGAACTTTTAGTTTATTGCAAGTCAAAATTACACTTGCATTACATTACCCATCATCAGGTCATGGATTGTTAAATTCACTCTAAAGTTTAAATATTCAACTTTTTAAAGTAAAACTTGCAAAATTTCGTTTTATCTGACTGTGGAAAACGACTCAAACCATAATTTTTTTAAGAGTATTAACACAAGTATGAATCTTAATATATGGACTTTGCATCTATATATACATTTGAATTGATAGCTGAAATTGATGTTTATTGACTTTGGGAAATCGCAAAATAAAAAAAATAAAAAAATAAAAAATCTTGAATAATGAGTTTCATTTTTTAATTTGTTTTGCAAAAAGATAAATTAAAGACATTTAGTTTTTTTTAATAATTATCATCCAATATTTTAAAAAAAAAAATCGAATTAAAAGACAAAATAGTTGTAGAGAATTTAAAGAGTGTAAGACACCTCATATTTTTTTATATTTATGTTTAGGCAAATCGCCTATTTAATCTCTAAAGTTTCGCTTTAGAATAACTTTAATCCCTTAACTTTACTTGGTGGCTTTACCATTCCTAAAGATTTGTTTTAGTTTCACCATAGTCCCTCGTCCTGATTCCAGTGATTTTTTGGCTAGAAAACAAGCACTTGAGCTGTCATGTGCCAATTCTTAAGGATAGGTTTGGCAATTTATTGTACTTTGGCCTGCTTGCCAACTAAAATGTTTATACTCTATCTTGATTTTGACTACACTGTGGCTTCCTGCTAATGCTGACAAGAAGTAATTTCTCCCCTATTGCTTTCTCATAAAATTGATAAAATGTAATGGACGGATAACTCCCACAATCCAAACCCAATTTGGTCAAATACGGGATGGGAAGGAATTTTTTTTCAAAAAAAAAGGGAAAAAAAACTCTTCATTTGCTAATGTATCTAAATATTATATGCTATTTTAGAAAATTATGGTAAAAAGAATAAATCAAAACGTAAAGAAACCAATTTAGAGCAAAAATCCATCTTACTACACAAAATTTTAGATTTTGCTATAGATCGTATTCGTGCATACTTAAAAATTATGAAAATTATTCAAGTGTCACTGTCAAATTTAAATTATAAAAAAGAGCAGCCGTCCGAAGTTTAAAGGTAAAGTTACAGCAACGGCAAAATCCTCGCAAATAACATAAAGAAACAGCACCAACTTGCATTTCTTGAATTCTTATTCATTGCAGGCTTTGCCCAGAGGAAACTTCAAAATAGGAAAACGTAATTGCCACGAAGCTCTTATCATTACCGAATTATTAACAATTCAAATAAATAAACGCAAGTAGCTTTCAACATCTAATGGTGTGGATGTAACTAACTTCCACCAGCCCAAACCACTGCCGATGAAGTGACGTTCGAGGTTTGTTTTCTTCCTCGAATTTCCTTCTCGTCAGCTGAAACGCATTAAATTCCATGGACCTACACGCACTAAGCATCAAACAATCACGCTGCGGACTTCAAAGGACAAACGATTGCTCAAAGTCAGACCAATGGGAAATATACACGTAGCATAGTCATTTTGACATGCAAGCTGGCATATCAGAAATATCGTACTCACGTCCGGGCAGAAAGAGTAAGTCTACCAGTCAACCTAAGCGATCCCAAGATACCTGTGGCTTCAAACCGTGATTGATTAACTTCGCGGAGAAAACTGAGAAAAGACAATTATTCACAAGTACTTGCAAGAACACCACCAATATTTCATTTAACTTCTATAATTCTTCCTAGAAACCCTGCGCAATGGCAGGAACCAAGGATAGAAGTTGGCCTTGTACATTACACAACAGAACAATCATTTTGTTTGCGTTTTGACCTACAAAAATTTATATCCACCCTGTCCAGGAGAAGACGTACGAGGAGTATTTCTAATTGATGGAAAAAATAAACTTCTTCTAACGGTAAAACATAAATTTAAATTTTGAGGGAATTTGTGTTGGAGGAATGAGTTAGTTCATCAAATTGAGGAAGCCTCAAGGAGGACATGCATATTTATAATCCACCCATTTCGTCTATGATCATGGATCCTTGATATTTGTCTAGCGTCTCCAGAGACGATTCTGCTGCTTTTGCTCTTGCATCCTCCTGCACCACAGGAAATTGTTCTAAATTCCAGCATGCATTTGGAATATCACAAAGATATACTAAAAAACCCAGAAGAATGACACAAGTCGAGCAAAATACTTCCACATCATTCAACTAATAGATTTCCACAACTCACTTTACAGGCCCAACAAAAGAAGTAAGAAAGAGAAAAAAATTGGCATCATTAGAAACCACAAGTGAAACAGAAACCAATTTTGAAAACAAATCAACAGGACCAGAATATAAAAGCAGCAACACGGAGATTGAGTCAAACTTAAGTAGTTATGACAACCAAAATCTGCAAGCTGTGAGAAAAACCAACCAATCATTCCACATGACGAAATATGTTAACACAAGGATATCTTCCTCTCCCAGAAGAAACACCGCCCAACCCCCATGCCTCAACCCAGGTAAAAGATCCTCTCTCCCAACCCAGAAAAGGGAATACAGAATATATAAACAAAGAGAAATAAGGATAGGGGTTGAGCAAGCAGGGAGGCAACAGAAGAAAACAATGACATGACGGTTCAGAAGGGTAACACACTACTCGAATCAACAGATGACAAATAACCAAAAATAATTGGAAATAGAACCTAAACCTTTGATGGTCTTTGGATCTCTCAATGAATTCTTTCGCAATATCACGACCTTGATATGAAGCTAGAACAGTTCGAATATCAGCTGGTCGGTGTTTGGCAACATCTGCACTCAACAAAGTCACCCATTTCAACAGAAAATTAGGGAAATGGATCTCCAAAACATTAAGCAGATTCTCTGAGTTCCAGGATTGAAAGATAAGTTGAATGCTTACATTCCAGGAATGGAATGATATCCACAAGTGCAGTGTCATCTCCTTCCCCTTTCCATGCTTTTATTGGAACACAATTTTCAGGCTGAAGGCTACTTTCTAGAGCATGACCACTAACGTAAAGAACTTTTGCAGGATCCCTATTCAGCATTGAAAGGTCCTGCAGCAGGATTGACATAAACATAGGTTCCTACAAATTAGTAGCTTCCAGAGATGAAAATGCAGAGAAGTATAAGCAAAACAAAATAACATGCTAACTTTACGTATACTCAACATATCATGCGATTAGCAAAATGATCTTTTTCTCGCTTAATTCTCACTATAAACACAATAAAAGATAGTGTGAACCAGTCATAGCTGGGTGCTACATCCTCACCATGTTAAATCTCCATCACAAGCGGAAGATAACTGATCTCCACAACTTAAACAGGATTAGATGCCCATCCAGAAAGAATTCTAATTGAAGTTTCTTGATTGGGCTGCCAATCCACAAGCTTAATATTCATGACGATCCACAAGCTTAATATTCATGACGAGTGGATAAGTTAACACTTTGTGCTAGGGCATTTTTGTAAAGAGTAAATATTGAAAGGCTAGAAAAAGACAACAAATAGCAATTCTGTGGTATAATACAAAATGATATACAAGCAAGCACCCTTTTCTTCTTTTAGGAACATCAGTAATTGAAAAAGTCAGGAGTTATGTAGTTAATTGTGCAAAAGGCATGTTTACAGAAGGAGGGCAACATCAAAATTAAGCAATACATTTCAATCATCATTTGATACTTTGCTAAGAGGAGGGGGGAACCAGGAAAAGAGAAAAGGAAACTTGGAATCCTCATATGGCTATTCAAACAGTCTCTTGTTTTCAAGTCCACTTTTTCTCTGGATATACTAAAGAAAGGTATATTGTACAGAAGAATATGAACAATAAAATAGTTGACACAATCTCGGAAACAGGTTGATGGATGTACCCTATAGTGCTTGCCATCCATATATTTTGTTGCTCCCCTTGAGAGCCTATAACGGATACAGTGCTTCGGATCCAATCTTTCGGCAACAGGATCAACATACTGAATTTGAAAGGACAACATACTCAAATATATCAGAAACAAAATAAAAAGGGGGAAAAAAAAAACAAAAACAAAAAAACGAAAAAATAAAAAATGAAGAAGAGAAAGAAAGAAAACATTAACAAACTTAGAAGGGGAAAAGTCACCATCCCCCTTTCGTCCTATCGAAAGGTGAAAACTCACCATATTTAGTTGGTCAGAATATATTACAATTTCATAAAATTGAGCTAAATGCTCCAGAAAAGCATCTACACCAGGTCTTTTGAATGTTCTCCAACCTCTGTCACGCTTTAAAGAAAAAGAAAGGTAATTTAAGCCAATCGGAACTTGCAAAATGAAGAGAGAAAACAAACACACACACACACACACATGCTTTAGGAGAGAAAAGGTATCTAACAAAGAGAAAAGTTTATGCTACTAAGACATATACTAATATTCAATATACCAACACAATCTGAATTATGCAGATAAGGCATACCTTCCAATCAGAATATATCAATGTTTCATTTAGATCAAGAACAAGAGTAAAAACATGCTGCTCCAAAGGATGTAAATCTGGGAGGAGCTTCTCTGATGTTGGTTCAGTAAAACCCTGAGATGAAGGTTTATAAGTATCAGATAAGAACAAATTCATGAAATTAGGCATCTTAAATAATGAACCTAGCAGCTGAAAATGCTTATAGTTGCTCACCCGAACTTGTTCTTCAGTCATCCTCCTCAAATCAATATAAACTTCAACCAACTTAGCAGGCACTGAATCAAAATATTCATGAAAAAAGGGATATAATATTAAGTGCACACAGCCAAATAATCATACGTGAACAGACAACGAGGAAAAACTGTAATTCGTCATCCAGTTAAAGAAGTGCAGAGAAAAATCACACCGTAATGAGAAAAGAACTTACCTGTCATTGCAGCCGCAAACAGATAAGCCTTAAATTTCTGCATAAAAAATACATGACCAATGTTACCTCATATTTTTTATACCAAATAGTCAAATACTATGAACAGTAATAATAATGTATGCTCCCAGAGTGAAGGCAACTAAGAAGCCTTACTCTGATTCACATCCTGGAAGTAACACATCTGACAAAATCAGATATAACAATGCAATCTTTAAATTGCCCAGACTCATACACAGCATTAGACGCAGGAATACATAAGTAATTCTAGTTTTTGGCTACTAGACTCTGTCAAAAGTATCTTGATTTCGGACATAGGTCCTGATGTGCAATTTATAAAAATGGAAATCCAACATCAGTGCTCCCATAATATCTTATATAAATTTTACATACATAATAATCAGAACAAAACATTTCAAATATGGAGTGTGTTATGACAGAATCACAGGCACAGCCTTATGAAAGAGTATAAAGTCGTTACCTTGTCAGTAAAGGACTTGTGGATTACTTGGGGGGTTCATATTGTGTTATAGAGAGTGGTCTTCAATTTACAAGTATTAGGCAAGTAAGCTGCCTAATCAAATCAAGTTGCATTGGTGTTGCAAATAAAGAACTACATACGCTTTGAATGACCACCACCACCCAACACCCAACCCCACCCCCCAAACCCCCCAGAAAATGCCTTTATTGCACATATAATGTACTTGTCATTACACATCCTAAGTATTTTCTATGACTATAAAGATTTGCTTCATTTTCCTTTTTCTTCCCATTCCTGCACCTTACACTAGCCCTAGAAAGACTAGTAGAAGCATAACTACTACACTTCACGAATTTAAGAAAAGCAGTATAATTATGGAAATATATCAAGCTTGCATGAATCGTGAGAACTAATATACACATGAAAGATAAGTACAAGAATGCTGTCAATACGCACGTCAAAGGAAGATGCATCGTCCCCAATGGTAAAATTTGCAGATGCACGAAGGGCCCGGGTCCTCTGATCAATCTCATCCAACGAGTATGCTGCAATAAACATATTCATCATCTTTTATTCAACCAAAAATTCTATTTAAAACATATATTGAATCCAACAATACTAGCCATGCCCTTCCTAGGATATTTCAAATGCAAGTTCCACACAAAGCAAGAGAACAATTTGTGAAACTTCAAAACTTCGCTTTAAGTAACCTCCAATCAGTGGCAGTGATATAACAACACTTCTCATTCATATGTCGTTGCAAGACAAGTCGTCAACATATACATACAAGATTAAGGATCAAACAAATATATAATTCATGGAAAGATAAGAGAAACAACAATGTGAAGCAGAAAATCCAGGGACAGGATTTTCAGCTCTAAACCAAGAAAAATACAGAAATTTAAATCAGTTAACGTCAATTATCAACTTAGTGTGCCAAAAATAAATAAAATAGTTAAAATCTGCATTTGGAAATAGAACAGCAAAATATCATTAAAGGTGGTCATTCTTTTATTTTCCGTAGGGTCAGCAAATTATAATTAGGTTTACATACATGCTTACAATAAGAACTACTCACTCTCTAATTCAAGGAACTATGTTACTAGGTAATTTCGAAGTCTCAAAGGCAATTGCACTTATTCCTTAAAAATCAGAACCACTGATATCAACAAGACAAGAATTAACATGCGGACCGTATGTAGCATAGCCTGCAGTGGCAACACCACCGGTAACTCCAGCAATAATGCCGTACTTGAGAAAGCTCCATGAACTCTTCTCTGCCTCTGGTGCCGGCGGCGGAGGCGGGGGACCACTTGGCGGAGGAAGCTGATCACCGAGGACCGAGGAAGAGATGATTGTTTCTTTCGGGGGTTCTGTTGTAACGCTAGAGGAAAATCGACGGTTATTCCTCGATATGACTGAGAACAGACGCGAGCGAGACCGTATTAATGCGGACATTTCAGTTCTTCCTAATGTGATTAGGGTTTTGGATTGCAGAGAGTGAGGGCTTGGGGCTTTGACCAGCGCTCTCCCTTCTCTCAGGGAGAAATGGAAAGTAGGGAATAGGTGGATTTTCTTGAAGGACGAAAATGCCCCGCTTGCAGAATATCGATTGTCTCGGGCCGCTTTTTGGTGTTGCTTGGTGATTTATTATTACAATTTGTAGAAGTGCGGGGCAACTACTTGGTTTTTATTCAACTCAAACAAATGATTAAGAGGTTTTTATTCAACTCAAATAAATGATTAAGAGGGTGTTCGGGTGAGCTTATAAGTTCTTAAAAATATCTTATAAGAATAAATGATTGATTTCGAAATTGAATACCCTTAAAAAATATATCAAAGTGAAGTACAATTAAATTATGGTATACGAAATTAAAAGAAATAAGAAAGAGAGATAGTGCAAATAAGTGTCAATATTGCCATTCTAAAACTATAATATTTGGGTTTTAATTCTTGTTTACTGTTTATTTTTAAATAATAATTTTAAAATTTATTTTGATTGATAATTTTTATAGTAATTGATTACAAATATTTATAATGTAATTATATTACAATCGTTCAATGTAAAAATAAACAAAAAGAGATATTTGGTTAGTTGATTTAAAAGGTTTATTTGAAATTAATAAACACTCTTGGGTTATACTTTTCTAAGTATTCTAAATTAATTTTTTACTCATTTCTCCATCATCAATTCATATATCAAGTCCTTTCTCCCTATGGATGGTCTGGAATTATTGTATACATTAGAAGTCACGTAACTGTATGCATTTGGGTCACATATCTCCACATTGACTTAAAAATAATTGAAAACAATTTGAGACGCTAATAAATCGAGATCATAGAGACACTTGTAAAACACGATACACACAATATCTTAGGACACAAACCAATAGCCGGGCTCATTAAATAGTATTTTATGAGGTATGCACACATATTCACTCTCATATTGATTCTTATTTGTCAGTGTAAGATTACCCATCTTCATGATACTAGAACTAACTTGAACGTCGAAACGCCATGACTAGAACACTCCAACACCTTTTATA
>JACFYI010003548.1:751772-784090 GCA_014898755.1 Handroanthus guayacan | reverse complement strand
GGAAGTTGAAAAGTTGTGGAATGCTTAAAAAGTTGAATTTCCCACTTTATAATGTTAAAAGTGAAGAAAAAAATATATAATACAAATAAATAGGAGAAAAAATGGAAATATATATATATACACATACACACAATATGCATGATGAGAGGCTATGATATAAAGCGCGTTTAATCATATAAACCCGCTACCCGACCCAATGCTAATGGGAAGTAGACTATAACTAAATATGTACACCAATATCGAAGCTAATGCCACTAGCAATGATATTGTTTGTTTTAGGCCACACTTGATTCGTGAAATTGACAATTGAACCTAGTTTAGTGTTATTATTATTATTATTATTATTATGAAAGACAAAAAAGCATAGTTGAGCCTAGGGATAACCACAGGCTGGGACGTCTCGTCTTGATCCAGACCAAAAAAATCGGAGAAAATCTCATCCTGCTTGATCATTGGAACAGGATAGAGGCAAATTTTGCTATCCTGGTTGAATACCAGGACAGGACCGAGAGAATGATTGAAAAACCAGGATTGTCCTGTCCCGTCCTGTCCCGTCTCATCCAAATTGATAATACAATTATTATTTTATATGTAATAACATGATATATATTACAATTAATAATATATAATATATATTATTATATAATAATTACAGTTAATAATATTATATATAATTATAATATATATAGGATAAAGTACATATTACTATAAATATTATTTTATATACTACAATTAATAATATTATAAATAATATATATTACTATATAATTATTATTTGTATATCGGTCTCAGCTCGAATTCTCCGAAATGAAAGACGGAATCGCAACACTTGCGACAAGAGAATTGTGGCATTGAAAGCTTGTGGGTATTTGTAGAGTTTGTTGATGTGTAAGCAAGCTAATTGGGCAAACAATGGCAACATTGGGAAATGATCGTCGGGCGCTGGGCGTGTAGGCAGGGTTCTGTGCATGCCAGGCCCCCTGTACGGGAAAAAATGATGGCAAATCACAAGGTTGGATTTACTAAAATATAGGTTGCGGATGACTCCAAGCAAAACAAAACTTCTCCAACATGTGGGCAAGTTTAGAAGAAGAAATTAGATAGGAATCCTATCTTTGGTAGGATTTGCTATTCCTATCTTGAGATACACATGAACTCTTTTTTGTAGTTGAGGATCTTAAAATACATGACCTGGGCGACCTCACTATTCACTTAATACTTCCATATTGGGGACCAAGATAGTAAGAAGTGAGTTCTGTGTATATATCCCGTTCCTATGTAATTTAGCAGTGGAGTAATAAGATAACAAAATGAAGAGGTGGGCTCCCATAATTCGTTGTGCCAATTTATTTGCTTAATATTGTGTTGGTACGTTTTTTTACTTGTACCTTTACTCAATTTTCTCAAACTTAGGCACCTTTCTCAGCGTGCAAGGTTGACTAACTGTGGAGACAATCAAGATGCACAATGAGTGAGTTTTAGACAAAAAATTTGTCTAAATATTTAACCTCTGTAGCAATGACCTACAAATGAAAGCCGTCAAGCTAGCAATAGTTATTTTTTGCAATAATCCTCCGATATTTAAGTAGTTCAAATCAAAATAACGTGAAAAGGTAAACGAGATTATAGAGCAAATTGGTAAATAATAATCATTTTCATAATGGATGGTGTATTTATAGAGATCAAGATGTACCATTCATATAGATTCACATGATGTCATTATAGGACCTAAAAAGATGCCAAATCCATGCTTCTTAAAGCGGCCAGACTTTCCAATCAGGTAAAGTTAGATCGAAACAAAATCCAAATGAAAAAAATGCAAATCCTTAACCTATTTAGTCATATTATCATTTTATGGGGGGCCATTTTAGATACTTTGGACCATTCTCAGCCAACCCACCCAATTTTTCTGAACAGTATAGGAGCAACATATTTCTAATTGTACATATATGTAACCGGGTTTATTTACTGTAAAATCATCACAGTAAAAAGTGAAAACACTTTGATGGATCGCTCCGCCTATAAAAGCAAACAACTGATTCTCTCTTCACACACACATCAACGTTATAACTTCACCCACCCCGCCACATTGATTTTCCCCCAATCTCTCCTCTTCCTCCTCCTCCTCCTCCCCTGTACATTTCCATACAGTTAAAATTAAACAAAAGATGGACCATGAAAACGAAAAGTACTGGGCATCTCCACCACTGAAGAAGGTGATCCCTCAGCTACTACTCTCAGTCTCCATATTTTCCTTTATCTTTTCATACTCCTCTCTCTACTCCTCATCGTCGTTAGTCTACTCTCCTGGTTTTAAGTTTCACTACAACTTCTCTCCAAAGTATTCTTTCCCCTTCCTCAGCCATAGTGCTTTCAACAAAAACTGCTTGTTCCTCATATGCAATGGCCTCTTAGTTTTTCTAGCAAAAACCTCCGGCTTAGTCCGCCCTCCGTCCGAGGCCTCCACCTCCGATCTCATCAACGACATCTTGCAGAAGAGCATCGGCGATGGACAGCAAATGCCGATCGATCAAAAAGTGCCGCCTGAGGAAATTAGTACCGCGCCTGCTGATCAACCAAAAGAAGAAGAGAAGAAACTGGAAGAACGGGAATCTAATTTTAGTACTGAAATCAGATCGACGTCGGAAGAAGTTTCGATCACGATCGCGGAGAGTGAGGAGGAAGGTACTGACGAAAAGGATGAAATTAGTGATCAGAGTATAAGCAGTTGTTGGCCTTTTGATGATGGAGGAGAATTGTGCGGACAAGAAGTTGAGGAAGAGCGAGATGATCAAGAAGAAGAGAAAGAGGAGTTGAGCACACAAGAACTGAACCAGAAATTTGAAGATTTCATAAGGAGGATGAAGCAAGAGATTATGCTTAGTGATGCCAGGCAGAAGGAGGCCATGCTCAATTAAATTAATTAATTATGATTTAGTACTTATATGATTTTCATAATAGTAGTTGTTTTATATATCATATATATATTGCCTATGTTTTGTATAGGTATGTGACACATGCTGTTTTATGGGATTTGTAGATATATATATATAGACATATATATGTATATATCCCAAGATATTTAATATTTGATAACACAAAATAAATATATAGAAATATTACCGTTTCTGTTTTATTACATTCACGAATGATAGTTTAAGATTTCTTTTTTTTTTTTATTGCAACGAGTGGTTCCATGGTTAGGCTTTTTTTTTTTTTTTTCCAATTTCAAAATGGTATTTTATCTTCTATTCTATATCTTAAATAGATGTCAAGTGTATTAAATTTTTCCTTATAAAAACATAGGATTATAAAGCAAGTAACTGTACAATGAAATAAAAGATAGAACACGAATTAAAATAAAAAATTCGAAGTAGAGGTTTAAATCATGTATTGAACTAATAAATAATTTAATTAAGCTAGTGCGAATTGTTTATCAATAAATGTTCATTAAAAAAAAAATACTAATTTGCCATTGACACTATATAACATTTGTGCTTCAAATGTAATTATTTTTGTAACATTACCCGTAATTTGGGTACAAAGAGTTATTTTCTTCGACTAAGTACCAAGCGTGAATTAAGTTTTAAATTATTTTAAATAATAACGAAAAGACAACATAAACACGCGGTACATAATAAGCAATAAAAGAATTTTCTCCTTAATAGGCGGGGAAAATATCATAGGTACTGTCTCAAATATCCCAGTGTCTTCATTTAAAATGATCATACCGATATCATTAGAAACTTTTTTATTTATGTAATTATGGGTATAATTATGTTAAAACTCCCTCATGTTTTGCCTAATTATAGGAATACTCAATGCATTTTGTAAAATTTCAATAAAAACCCATGTCGTTAGTTCAATTGACAAAAAATTTAACGTAGATCCCCTGTACAAGTAGACACCTTAAATATGAGATCTAGGGTCTACTTGTAATGCGTCAGTTAACAAGAAAGTTTTTTTAAATTTTTCTTCAATTAATTTAATAACAGAAAATATAATAATAATTATTCAAATATAAAAAAATATTTTAATAATTATATCAAACATTATCGGATGTGGAGGTAATGATCCTCGTGCTAAATTCTAGGCTCAATATATTGTCCAATGCTAAAGACACGAAAATTCCCAATGTCAAAGGGATGATTTTGATGGGGTAATTATATTTATTTAATTACGGGCCAGATGGCCACAGCACAACGGCCAGCTGCCCTGGAGGGATACCATTTCCGTAAATAAATACGTTGATGGACAATTCATCAAATTTGCTTGTGTGGTCTGTATTTGCAGTGACTTAAATCAAACTATCTACATTCATAGCTTCTAAGTATTATTATTATGTTTTTATGAAATAAAGGGTGAGTCAGGAGAACCCGATATAATTACTTCAATTAAGAGAACCCAACCGCTATGGAATGTTCTTTTCGCCACATTTCGCTAAGACAATGCCCAACTTGGTCATCGCAACTCCACCAACACACTAGTGAATAAGACCCTACTTCTTATCAGACCAGCATTATAGACCATATTATAATTTTTCTAATTAAGACCATGTTATGATTTTTCTAACATGTCATGACTTCTCCACCACAAAGAAATGCTAATAATAATAACCCTCCTCCCTAAAGATGTATAATTCTTCGAAAAGAAAATTGAAAAAGTTGTAAGTTGTGTGTCTTTAAATTCTTCTGAATAAGTCTGTTATTTTGATTTTACAAAAAAAATATTGCTGACTGTAGTTAGGAGCATTGAAGAACCAATTTTAGAAAAATCCAACATCTACAATTTTATTTTATTTTATTATTTTCTTTTCCTGAAAGCATTTTCGAGTCGAATTTTTATTTTATTACACCCAAAAATCCATAAGCATTAGCAATGAATTGCAATAATTAGAGGTAGCAATACCCACATCATTACTCAATGATATACACGTGCAATTAATGAAAATTAAGTTGAACTTATCTTGCACGTACTAGACGGAGTAATTTTGTATTTTTGCACATTTAACTTATTTATTTATTTTTTATTTCCTTTTCAATTCTCAATTCTTTTTACCCAACATAGCCAATTTCAAAATCTTGTGCTCCTAAGTTACACTCTGAGACACACAAAGTCTGAGCATGTCTTGTCATTGGTCCTTCAACGCTCAAGCCAAGAAAGGAGCAAAGTATGATAATTGGAGAGCTGTATAATAAGTTAAACGTTCAAGTCAAGAAAGAGGTAAAGTATAATAATTGGAGAGTTATATAAACAAGTTAAAAGTATAGCATGCACGTATGTGTTAAACTCAAAACATAGCCATAGAATTTGGAGATATGGCAAATTTACCAAAAAGAAATCTCTTCAAATTTGGATAATTATCATTATATCCTCCATTAGTTATTGTTAGTCTAGTTTATATATAATTATAATCACACAATGTGAGCTGATATATAATTACAATCACACCCTCTTATTGATAGAGTCTACTTGTTAAGTTTCAAAATTTTCAAAAAATGTAATTATAATTATTTGTCAGTTAAATTAATAATAATTATCCAAACTGTCGGAAGTGTTTTGACAATTGTGTTAGACGTTAGAATTGTGGAGGTAATTATCCCTTAATATAATCAACCCCTCATTTGTGTCAAAAGTATTAGAATTGTGGAAATGTGGACACATGGAAAGTTTTGTTCAGTTGGCCCGGGCGACCTTTTGGCCTTCAACCAGATAAAGGGGAATGATATTCTTTAGTCAAAATTAAACTTCAAAAAAAAAAAAATAAATAAATAAATAAAAAGGAAAGGTAATATCATAATCAACTAAAGCTTCTTTATTTCTTTGTTTTTCTTCATATATTGGGTCGGCGCGAAAATATGCAATCAGTTTATCAGTTGGGGAATCATGCGATGTAATATCCCTCAAAAAAGTGAAAATATTTGTTTGTTTGGAGGAATATTTAATCTTTTTTTGGTGTGCCTTTTCCCCATTTACTTTGAATCTTATTCAATCATCCATTCTTATATATTCGGATTTTTCCCAAAGAATAAATTAGAAAGTGAGTGGACGCCCTAATCAGATTTCAAGATGTATTTATAACCTTAATTTGATTTACCCCATGATTTTTGGAGTGATACAAAAGTAAGAAAGTGAAGTTTGAGAGAAAAGAAAGAATGATGTTGGAGAAAAGAATTGAATGCGGGGGAAAGAATATACATGAAAAGGAGAGAGAAAAATAATTATTTTACATAGTTTGTTTGAGGTAAGATTAACGTCTCAGGATGTTACAATCGAAAGCTTTTGAAGGCTTGAGCTCGACGAGCTTATATTTCCTTACTTCAACTCGAGTTTGAATAAAATATAGAGATCAAGCTTGAGCTCGAGCCCAAAAGAAATGGATAAGCATGAACTCGGCTTGTTGTCTCGTTAACTCATTTTTTGTCAAATCAAAACCCTAAACTCAAGCTCGAATTAATGATAATTAACTTAAACTATTGACTATTTTCTAAAATTTATTTAATATTTATTTATTTTAATTATTCAACTTAAGTAGGATATATTTATAATCATCAAAAGTTTGCTCGCAAGCTCATGAGTAACTTTTGGCTCAAGCTCAATTCAAAATAGAACTCAAGCATGAGGTGAGTTCTATTTGAACTGGCATGCAAACCTACTGCTTATCAATCTCAAATTGTTTGACGCTCTAACTAAATCGGGTATATAATTAAATGCCAGCTTACATAAATTTATAATAATTATGACTCAAATTCATGGTACATAAAAATATTTGGTTTTTGTTGTTTCTTTATTTTCTTTTCTTCCTCTCCATCTTCTTCTTCCTCCTTTTTTTGAGCAATGTTGAGGTACCCACATATTAATCATTTAATTGTCTTAAATCTTTTGACTCATATAGTGTGTGTGGCTTTTTTTTTTTTTCCTTTTTTTTTTTTTGTGTGTGTTCCCCTCCCTTTTGAGAGGTCATCTAGCACTATAAAAATATTGAATATTTGCAACCCAATCATGACGACATGGTAGTCAATGATCCAAAAAAATAAAGTGAAAACATCGTTTGTCGTAACTACAACGAAATGAAACACATCTACCGCGTCATATTTGAGAGGTCATGTAACACTATAAAAATATTGAATATTTGCAACCAATTATGGTGGATATGGTAGTCAATGATTAAAAAAAAAAAAAAATACAAAGTGAAAATATTGTTTGTTGTGACTACATTGAAATTCAACACATCCACTACCATGATCATATGCCGTGATGGATTTTTCACTATCCTCACAGAACCTATGCATTATTGCCGTGGTAATGTTATAGTAAATGACTTTACACCACCACCACTTTCTATTTATATCAGTTTTTAAATGTGGTAATTGCTCAAATTACTTGTAGTTTATATAATATGTTTTAGTTATCATTACCAGCTATGTACATTAGTCCTTCCTCGTCACTACTATTTGCTTCCCGTAACTTTCTGATATCCACGTCCTTCGTCTCGTTTCGCCATATTCGCTTAGTATGTAAGCTATGGAACAAAGTTTGGTAAGTCCCAAGTACCATTTGATTAATTAACAAACAAATGTAAATTTCGAAAATTGTCTAATATAACAAAACAACAATGTCCGAGAAGTGAACAAATGGAAACCCCAAGAGACAATGATTTCATGAGTAAAAGAAAATCGTACATTGCCAAATGGGCAAGGAATTTGTGTATTTTATTAGCTTTTTTTTCAAGTCTTTGCAGTATGCATGTGGCTAAAATTATTTGCATTTCATTTTCAATATCCTTATGAAAGAGGCCTCAATCGGGGCTGGTCCATCATTCTAGGTTTAGTCAATCTCATCATAATTAATGAGAATAAAACCTAATGTTGTTGAAACCACGAAATCAGGATCCAGAAAAATCCATAAAATTGGTTGTTACGGACTTTTTCTTCATAGTTTGACACGAGGGGCTTTAAAGAAAGAAAATATCTATCCCTCTTTTTCTCCATTGTGATGACGTGCTCACCCCTGCAATTGTAAACTCAGTACTTGATTATTTTGATGATTACATTTAATGAAATTGTTATGTTAGTCTAACTCTTCTATCTATTGAATTTTTTTTATTTTTTTTATTTATTTATTTTTTTTTACATGCATCAGGTGTTGAATTATAAGACGATGTGAACCATAGATGTGGTCTTATCTTGACCACTCGATAATTTCAAACTCAATGTGTGTGTGTGTGTAAGATTTGTACTTCTTTAAACCACAATTTGAGAATCAATTAGTTAGGCTTTTCTTTTTCTTTTTTTTGCATCATTGTGCTAATTTTCATAGTTATAATTCTCTATTCTATATATCACGACTTTTTATCTTATATCTTATCTTAAATACATGTCATGTGTGTATTTCTATATAACAACACAAGATCGTAAATGTTATACATTTGATATGTATTGGTGTAATAGAATAAAAAATGAAACAATAAGAAATGTGGAGTCCTGTTTACAAAACTTCAAAGTTAATGCTTATTCATTTTGCTCCAAACAGAGCCAAAAAAAAAAAAAAAAAAAAAAAAAACGTGTAAAAGGTAATTCTAGTTTTTAAGTACCTTACTGATTAGAGAACACCATAAAGGCTGTACCAAAATTGGAACTGAAGAAGGAAGTAATTTTAGAAATAAGACAATTCATAATTATGATATAATGGAATTTGAGCATGAGTACATGTTGACCACAGCTTGATATTTAAAGCAATCATTTGGTTGAGTCATGAGTGCTAATATACATATATATATAGGTTATAAGAAATCAAATAATAGACCAAAATGTCGATTATTTTGCCAAGTGTGCATAGCCCCATAGGGCTGGATCTTGGGGCATCAGATAGTTTTGAATACTCGACTCTTTTTTTTCCCCATTTTTTTCCTCCTCCTCTAGCCTATTTGTGATAACACCCTTATTACTTATGAGATTTGATCTGATTAGAAAAAATTACACTAATACCCTATATTATTAAATTAATCAAATATTTACTCGCAATGTTTCAATAATTTATTACACTCTCAAAGTATCTAATTGTGATTTACAGAAGATATTATTAAAATTTTCATACCACAATGATTTATTTATTTAATTAATTCAACTGTCACGGATATTGAGTTAAATATCCCTTTATATTTCACCATATATTATAGAGACTTTGGATTCAAGCTTTATTAACAGAGACTGCTAATAAAAATTTTTCTCCAAGAAAAAAAAAATGGAAGTATTTTCTTTTGATGGGTAGTCAACCGCTTAATTATATATACCCAACAAAATTTCAATTTCGTAACTCTATGCAACCAAAACGGGTAGATGGGAGACCCGGAAAATCCAACTCAAGTGCCTGTTCCAAATTATTTGGAGGGGTGCGAGGAAATGACCTCAAATTAAGGTACATGTTCTACTTACTAATCTATACTATATATAAAATGTGTGGGTCAAAGATAATTATTCTGGCGGTATGTTTTCATATGTCATGCCTAAAGTGCTCTTTAATATTAGTTCACTTTAATAATCATCCACAACATAGTAAAAAATCATTGACTTACTAATTTATTTTTATATTAAACTATGTGTATACTTATGTTAAATATATTGATCATATTCTAATTATTAAATACAAGCAAATTAAGTCTGCATTACGTTTTTATATATATAAAATAAATATTAATTATTTTATGTATATACATTGAGTATGCAGTGTACACTAGTATAAATTAAATTACTTCGAAAAATTAATAGTTTATTTAATATATATTTAATTCATTGCTCGTCCTCAGAATGATATTCGCTGCCAGTCTCTGGAACATAAAATTGACCCTATAGCTAGTGAAGGGAGCACTGATTAATGGTGAGACCACACAAATCTTTATCAATGCTACATTGTTGTCTTCTTAAATGCTGAATTATTGTTACATTACAGGTGGGGAGCTATAATCGGTTTTATTTAAGCAAGTATACCTGGACTCCATACAGTTTGTGTGGTTGATTTTAGTTTATAGTTCAACTATTAATTAACAACTTTTTCCGGTATCTACAAAGACTTCTTTTATTTGTAGTATAATATTCATTTTAAAATCATCCCTATTTAAATTGATGTTTTATCTTTTATTCTATATCAAACATGAGTATATAAAATATAGTTTAAATAAACACTGGATTTTGGATCACATATATTTGGGCATATAGTAGGATGCACGATGAAATACATGTTGAGATACAAAATCTAAAATGATCGAGTTAAGGGTCAAGACATGGGGAAGTTAAATGAAAAGGTCGCAAAGTGTTTTTTGTAGTCCATGATAGTTTTTGTTGGGATGTGATATTAGCATTCCATAAAATATTATTCACGCTCCACTTTAACTTTAATTTTAGGTAATTGATAAAATTGCTTATTGATATTGTTTCTTCAACTATCGCCGATGAGCCTTAGCTTAATTGATTAGAGGGAGGTTTTGTTGGAAATTGGGTCATGGATTTGGGTCATCCAAAATGGCTGACATGACCCATATTAATTGGAAGGAGTAGTTATAAGTTTGAATTAAGGATGACTCCTTAAAACTATCCCACCACTAATCATGGGATTAGTGAAGATATGTAAGAGAGAAAGAATGTGAGATTAAGTTTTTCTCTCCCTGCATAAAAGAATTCTAACAGCGAAAAAAAAAAAAAAAAAAAAACTCTCTCTCTACAGAATTCTCCCTTTCTCTCTCTTCTCTCAACATAAAATCTCTCTCCTCTAATAGAATACAATCTCTCACATACTTTATTACATTCTCTATCTACATGTGTTGTAATAATAGAGTTTGTAATAATGGATTAGAAATAAATTACTATTGGTATTTGAACTATGAAAATTCAAATTGTTTCTTGTTTGGTGATTCAATTCGGACCGAAAGGGAGATTCAAATTCAGTGATTTGAGTCCAATAAGATCCAACGCGAGTAAGTTTCTGTGATTAAATTCAAAAAAGAATAATTATGTTTTGTTGAAAGCGTGAATTGTATGAATTAGTATTTCTTTTAAGTTTCATAATCATGAGATTATGAGTTCAAATCCCACCGAGTACGTGTAAATATTTTATCTACCGCAAGGTAGCTTTAATTCTACTATATAGTAGTTTCATTTATCTATTACGTATTTGATCTTTAAATGTATTAAAATATTCATATCGATATGTTGACGATGTAATGATTGAATATAACAATTTCTCTAAAAAAGAAATATTGTGTCTTCAACTATCATCATTGTATTATTTACATATTTAATAGTAATTAATTAATAAGGGATGACCTTATAGAATAAGATTTATTTTTTTATTTTTTTTATTTTTAATGTTGAGCAAAACACTAAAAGTGAACTCTAGAATTATTGATTAAATTATAAAGTTTTACTAAGAAAATTCACGTAATTAAGAATATTACAAACTCCTAGGTTTAGATAATTTGTTTGGTAAAACTCTAAATTTAATAATTCTATAGTTAATTTTTGGGGTTTTGTTTGAAATTAAAACTATAAATTTGTCATTGTTAATATAATATCAAATATTTAAATAAAGTAATATGAGATTCTAAAAAATTATTCAAATAATTTGCTAAGAGACAAGGAAATGGAAGGAAAAAAAATCAAAATAGAATTGAAGAAAGAATTCTGTGTTGCCCTAATTGTAGGAATGAATATTTAACATTCCCACCACAATTGAAAATTATATAATTGAAAATGGTATTTTATCATAATCTGTAGTTTCTTAATGACTAAGGGACAATCTGGTCAACTGTCATAAAATGGAATGTAAATATTAATTAGTGGAGTGCAACATCAATTCTCTCATTGTTATTGTTTAACCATAATCACGCATAATTGAACTTTGCATTTAAGGGAGAAAGATATTAAGATTTTGTTTACATAATATAATTTGCACTTTAGCATTTAAACATTTACATTTTTTTTTTCCCTTCTTCTTTCCTTGTTTAACTTCTTGATCTAAACACGGTATTAGAATTTTAATATTGAATATAGGAACGTGTTAAAAACATACAATTCAAACACCGTGTCACTCAAATCCAAACATTGAACATACCTCGCAAGTTGGGCCAACCTTGGTTAACAGCCACTGGGGATCCGTGGTGCTTCGGGTACCCATCATACCCGGAATTTTCTGGCAAGGCCTGGAAATAGTTATATTTGGATGAATCAGTGGACGTTGAAGCTATTAATTATCGATTAGTGGTTGCTTCACTTGCTTGCATTAATCAATATCGTAACAACTTTGGTCGTTTTTGTTGCACAAACTTGTGCTCACCAGATGTCCACTGGCAAATGACAATTATAAAGGTCCATGGCACTTATAAACCCATTTTCAGTGCCAAAAGTTATTCTCCAAGATAAAAGTTTTGATCAGCAAATAAGGTTTTTGCTTAAATCTTCATATTGATATGTATACACAGTACTAACTGTAGAATGTATGCATACATTGTGCATCTAAAATAAGAAATGCAGTAAAATTAAATGTATGCTCCCTCTTGGATCTTGGCTGGTAGATAATTATCCGACAAGAATGTGATTGAACGTGCTGATAATGCTTCAATCTCGAATTTGACTCCTCTATCCAGCAGCAACTGGAGTTCGGACCTTAAATAAGATTGTTGAATAGACCAACTTTCATTAATGTCATCGAGAAAAAAAATAAAAAGAACTAGCATACCAAATGATCATAAACCACAAATTCTAACCTCCAATATGGGACATCTCGTTCCATGTAACACCTGTTTAATATGCTTTCGGCTTTCTGCTTGTCTGTGGAGTCCTTTCAGACTTTAGTTGAAACAGATATCACTTTGTGAAAGAAAATTATTTATATCATGCTCACCTTCAGCTGTTAATGGTAGAAGACACTGTTGTGGGAGTTGATACTTCTCAGCGTCAGATGGAAAAGCTCCAAGCCAACGAATCTCAGGGAGACGTAAAGATTTGGCATCATAAGCCATTTGCTTGAAGAAGTCGAGAGGTATAATGATTATAAACTCATAACGTATAATGATTATAAACTCATAAGTAAGACAATGTAGCAGAACCACTTAATTTGTTTAGTTGTTCTAAAATAAGCCATAAACAGCTTGCTTAAAGATCACAAAGAGATGCAAAAAGGAATTGCAATTAGAACTATTACCATAGAACCAAACCGGAATGTTGCCAAAATATCAATGCCATACGGATCACAATCAACTAAGCAATAGACAGGCAGATGTAATGTTTCGACAAGGAGGCGCACAAATCTGAATGGAAAACAATGCAGGTATAAACTGGTGTGCAAAGGAAATTAGTCAAATTAGTTGCATTAATCCAACTAAGAACTCTCTACCTTCTCGTGGGAACATCAGGGTACCCTCTTCCCTGCAAAGAGATATTTACTAAAATTTATTCTAGTAAAATCAGATAAACATAAAAATAAACATATAAAATATCATACAGTGATAACTATGCAGTGGTTTTGTCTGCAGAACTGATCATTTGCCAGCCGCTGGAACACTGCACATTATAGTCAAGACCAATGGTATTTAGTTAAGAACATAAACAACACAAATGAAACATCCAAGAGAGTGGTAAAGGAAAAAGTCATACCTGATTCTTTCTCCACAATTAAGATGTACTCAGCCACACTGATAATACCTATTATCAATGAAAGGGTGTATTTATAAGCAAATTATCTAAAGAGATTACAAACTATTGATATACCGATCCAAACTAGCATATATTGTCTGGATTTGCTGGATATTCCAGTAAAGAAGTTCATTTTCTCGGTTCCATTTAGTGTGATTAATTCAATTTCATTACCATAAGGGTTGAACCAATTTCACCAGTTGAACTTAGCAGAAAATATTCAATAAAATTCAATATAAAACTGCATATGTGCCAACTTGGTACCTTCAACATCTTCTACATGAACTGGAATAGAGTGTGCCTGCAGACAACACAGTTAGCTAGATTACATTGTTGAAGGATGCATCATCTTCACTTTCAGTCCTTTTGCTTACCTTGTTAGGACAGTTGATGCAATCAGATTTCCTCCCAGCTTCTGCGAATCTCAGCCAACCCATTACCAATCTGATCTTTTCTAGTGCAGTGGAAGAGTCATAAGCAATTTGATCACCAAAAATTGCAGAAAGGATGCAGATGCACCAAACTTGCAGGAATAGAAAAGAAACTTCCGACGATGTTGATCATGTGAAGAAATTAGCGGGGTGATGTGTTCCTGTAGATACATTCTTATGGAGAATCCTTGGATGATAAATAGAAATTGATTCGGTTCCACTGTGACATGCCATTTTTTTAGCAGTATTTCTCCACATATAGCATCGATAAGACATGCTATTTTCAGTCAAAGTGATCACCATGCCTATCACTGTTCCCAACGTCCTGGATAACATATCCCTGATCTGTTTCTTATAATGAAATTTCTAAGCAATAAACAGGTTCAGTCTGCATACAGATGATCAGCTTGATAACAAGCAAGTTTTACACAAGCATGCCTAGAAAATTCTGAATGTAAAACAGTGATTGCTAAGAGGGTAACCTTTACCAGAGAAGCAATTCAAATTCAGTTAGCAAATAGAGAACTTGTAATTAAAATGCCGACAAACTTCAGTGAGCGGCAAATGGTACTTACCCATTTCCTACAGATACCTGCAAATGGATGATATAGAGACAACATCATAAGTCTGAAATTTCCTTTAATGTAGTAACCGAAGTATCTGAAAACTCAGATAATTACTTTCAAATGTTAATACATAAATGTGTTTTTTGTATACCATCAACTCAAGGGAAGCAAAAAAAGGGTATGTCCAAAACAGTGATAACCTTTGAGAGATGATGTATTGGTCATCTTATCTGCTGAATCAAATTATACAACGCAGAGTAAACAGACAACTCAAATTAGAAGCATACATTTATAAACATTTCAATCATGTTACAGGTTGAATGCTAGCAGCTCCCCAGTGCATGTTCAAAAGCAACATGTCTTGTGGAACAACACACTAGAATGACATTACAAGTCAATTATTCATAAGAATATTTTGGATGGTTAAAATTTTAGTGACAAATTGAAACATTTCTGCTCAAACATGAACTAGCGCGTAGATGTACAATACATAGTCACATACATACATGTACATTGTTGAAGGAAAGACAGTGTGAAACTCAAATAGTTCTGAGAACATACCACATTTAAGTTGTGGCGACTGCACTGCAGAAGAATGCAAATGTCATTTATTGCCCGGTCAACAACAGATTGTTCTGCTTTTCAGTTAAGAGAGGATTAGATGAATTTCCTATGTCAATTATTTCATGATCTCTGATAAGCTGTGGATGGCACAACATGCTTGATTAAGTTAGGGTGATATTTATTCTCATATTTGGTGATAGCTTGTAACTATATAATCATCAGAAAGTGTGCATGCATTCATATAAATACCAAGTTGCAGTTAAATGCAAGGATTTCGAAGGGCAAATCACCTTTAAAAACTGATGGGTGCATGTAATAAATATCTCTTTTTGAGGCATGCTTGTTTTCTTGCAGGAGTTGCTGAACTATTAGCAATACCTTTAGCAATACATCTGAAAACCAGAACGAACCATGCCAAAGTAGGCTGTACATTAGTAAAGTTCAATATAAGATTGGCAGATAAAGGTTTCGATGAACTAATTTCCTCTAAGTATACATGATCCACTAAACAATAATACTAAAACTTTGTTCAAAATGCGTTTACTCACCCAATCTACGTGCCTGACTTTCTCTCCGCAGCATGACAACTTCCTTTCCTTTCGGCAAATCATATATGCAACAGCTGCATTAAATGAAACAGAAAAACATCCCACACCACTTGACTATCTTAGATAACTTGCACATTTTAAATTTCATTTTCACTCACGAACTCATAATTAACCCGATGCTTTCCCCTCATCTACCAAGATAAACCAAATCCAAAAATTCAAAAACTAACCGTTCAACAAAATCAAAAGCTTCTGGATAAAAAGGAGTTTCAATATCATGAAAATATCTGACCATTTTCCAGAAGCGTCAGTGCAATAAGAACTGAATTGATCTATGCATAAGGTTGGCAATCGACCGTTACAAAGATCTTCAACAATTAAACGCGTAATCTCTGCAGAAGAAATTTCTGTTTTACCAATCGCAGCACGAACTGATATCAAGATTAAAATCATAAATAGAAATAATACCTCCGATTTTCTTCAGCGAGTCAAGGCGATCAGGACTGCCATGCTTTCCCTCCATTTCCACTCGTTCCTATTTCAGAAAGTCAAAATCCGATATTTTATAGTGTGCCGCGTGCAGTTCGGATAGGCAGATGGGTTGGCAGCCCAAAAAAGTCGGACTATTATGTATTGGGCTATGCCCATACAACATGATGGTCCGGCCCATCTCTCCCCCGGCTCAAGTTACTAAAATTATTGTTTTAAAAATATTAATGTATCATTATAATATTGTCGGCCAAGAATAAGGACTGCGCTTACAATATAGTACTGCTAATCAGATTGTCCTTTTTTATTTGTCAAAAAAAAAAAAAAAAAAAAAAAAAAAAAAAACCAGATTGTCCTTTTGGCACACATTCATTTTTTTTTTTTTTTTTAATACATGTGTAGAATAATGAATAATGGTTTAGTTGTTCGATGATGTCATGAATTTCAGGAAATTAATTATTTTAATATAGAGTTAATTACATTTGACAACTCTTTGAAATTATAAAATTATTAACTATTACTCTTGTAAATTTAAAATTACAAATTAGCCTTCATAAATTTATAAAATTACCAAATCATTTATTTTCGTTAGATTTTTTTGGATGAAAAACTAATGACGTTTTTCAATTTTAGTGTCTAAAATCATAACATCCAAGTACAAAGGTAAAATAAATAGTTAGTGCAATGAAAAAATTAGAGGATATCAATAGTTTTCGATCAAAAAATCTAACGAAATGGATGATTTGGTAATTTTGCAACTTTATGAGGATTAATTTCTAATTTTCAAATCACAAGTGGTTAATAATTATAATTTTAGAAGGTAATAAAAATGTAAATAACCCTTTTAATATAATAATGTGAACACAAGACTTGATGCACTTAAATAATATCCTCTGTGAGACCCATACAAATTTACTGTATAAGGGAATAATCCTGATTGAGTTGGATTTTTTTATAATTTTAATTGGGCCCTTACAATTTAATTCTTAAAGCATGTCTACATAGTCTTTTGTCGTCAACAGATAAGGGTCTTTTTTCATCGTTACACGTTATTTTCTATTGATGGATTATGAATTTGAAAGATATGAAAGCATTATTTAAACTTTTTGAATAAAACAAAGCCCCTTGGTGCATTTTTATTTTATTCTCTTAAAATACCATTATTATTATTTGTTTAAACCTTATAAATGTAATTTATGAGAAGATTAACTACTATAAGATCAGGCCCTTGATGTTCACATATATATATTGATGTATCTATTATACCCTCAAGGGCCTAAAAATAATTAAACTAAGTAAATAACTAAAATGGGCTTCTACATACATTAGCTTATCTCTCAAATCCTAATTCTAGTTGAAATAGGCCTCTAAATTCATTAACTCAATTCTAAGCCTTAGTACTATAAATCCCAGCAATATAAATACTCCAAAAGAAGGAGAGATGTCGGGGGAGGAGGCAGAAATAAAAAGGAGATTCATTTTGAAAGAGAACGAACGATGAAAGTAGGATTCAGATATCCAACTATTTACTATCTGATCCCTGGACCAAATTTTCAAACCATATCATATATATGTATTATTTATATTGATTATTACAATATGTATGTATAGCTATCGAGTGTGCACCAAAATGCCAATTATAAACAGTATAACAATCAAATGAAGTTCAAATTTTCAATTTCTACTATTGATATGTAATTTTTTCTATTTAAGATTATTCTTTTTTTTTTTGTTTAAATCCATGTATTGAGTACCTAATGCAATCCCTTAAAATCCAGTATATTGTAAGCTAGTATTTGCAATTTTTTTTTTCTATGAATTGGGATTGTGTTTCCTTTGTAGCTCCAAGTAAATTTAATTAAGTTTGAGATGTAAACAGTTGTTTCTCATAGCATATAATATTCGCTTAGATAAGATATAATAAAGTTCCAAATGAAATTCTCAAAAGTAGACATCCCAATTCCCAAATACGGCTTGAAAAGAAACCGATTGGCGACCACTCGTTTTGAGTGCAGTACATATAAAGCTACATTTCTTCTCTTATTTCCGGATCAAGATTCAAAAACAATTAGTGTGAAAACCCTAATAAGTATTTCTACCAAATTGGAATTTAGCATATACTTAGCGCATCTCGATTCCCACATAATCCAAATCAAACCAATAATTTCACATTTATGAAAACTGAAAATGACTTCCAAGTTAAAGTATTACACCAAAAAGGGGGCCCCCAACAGCTTTATTTCACCAAAAGACCCAAAAAGAAAAAAAAAAGAAAAGAAAAAGCATCATTAATTCCAGGAATGGATCACCTTATTATTCCAGGAATTTTACAATTCTCGATCTGTCTACCCAAAGGGAAAAAAAAAAGAAAGATAAAAGATAAAAAGAAAGCGTCGGAAAAAGATCACAAAAGCGTTACTCAGCTTTGACACTTTCTTCTACTACATCTTCTTCTAAGAGGGACTGTAATTGCTCCGGTTGGCCGGCCACGTAATCCAACAGCCCTTCGCCAGCTTTATCTCCTGGAGCTTCTGCCGTCGGCGGAGAAATCTGGCCAAAAACAACTATGGCGACGAGAAATAGCGCCGTGGACACAAGAAGGGGCCAAAAGTACTTCAAAATATCGAGAAAACTAGGCGCAAGATAACAAAGAAGGAAGATTAGGAGAGTGAAAGCGAAGGCTAACAGAAAGTGAAATTTGAACTTGACAAGCTTTTCTGGGATTTCCATGGCCGTGATGGGAAAACTCAAAACGCACACTCTGTGTCTCTGCGGAGATTCTCTGCGTGAAAAGTTTTGTGAGCTTTGGGGGCAGTGAATATTTGTGCACTTTTTTATGCCTTTTTATTTAAGGAATTTTAACCGCCAGTTCCCCAAAATGCCCATGTATTTTTACAATGAGACTCTTTCTTACGACGAGAATACATAAGTAAATGTAAATTACCCTTACCGTATCTATCACCAGGTAAGACAAGGAAATTACCCCTATTCATTTTGCATCTGATGATGATTTTGGCTTTGACGTTAGCCTTGCTTCTGCCATTCATCTTAATCATGATGCCCTTTTGTAATTTTATGTTTTTTCTTTGTCTTTTTTTCTTTCTTACTTTTCTCTCTCTCTCTCTCTTTTTTTTTTGGGTTGCTAGTAAAGTCTTCAAATTTGATCGTCAAGCTTTATAAAATTATAAAAAATAATTTAGTGTTTCATTGTACAAACTTTATGGGGGCATGATAGTCCTTTATATTTATCATGACGTTATCCGAGCACACAAAATCAAACCTAGGAACATTGTTTATATGGATTACATAGAGGCATGGACCATTGCACTTTGGCCCCAAAAAAATTAGGAAATTATACTTCATTCCTGAAATTCTTAATATATAATTGTAGACGAACTTTTTTTTCACCCAATTAGGAAATGCCACGTGGAAAATAATATGTCAGTTGTCAATTTAAAATTTTCTATTTATTATTTTGGGATTTATTAAATTAATTCCAAAAATAAATAATTATTTTTAATTAATATTTTAGTATTAGTTTTTGGGCAAATCAAATACTGTCAAATGTTGAAATGAGGTGTTATGACCAATTAAATTGAATTCTGCAGTCAATAAACTTCCAACTCAATCGAATTGCAAATATGGGTCAATCAAATTAAAGCATTAAATTGATATTGCCTTTTCGATAAAATCAAAATCAAAGAGATAGCTACCTAATTGAGTTATGAGTCTTTTGGATGATATCAAAAGAGTAGAAGTGGGCTAGGGGTCTTAGGCCCAAGCATTTATATAAATGGTGCTTCAGATCTCATTTCACACATCACAAGTCATTCAGGCCAGAAAACAGTTGGAGGAAGTTCTAGAAGTTCTCTCTACGAAGTCCAAGAAAATCCAGGGCATTTGAAGCAAAGATCAAGACGTTCATTGTGAAGATGCTCAAATTCTAGCATTTGATCCAAGATTAAGTGCAAAGCCCTTAGATTAATGTTATTTGAAGGAAGAAACGACTCTCGAAGAAGATCAAAGCGGTGAATTCTACTTCAACAAATTTAAATTCCAAGTTCAAGTTCAAGGATATTCAAGGCGTTCAAAGCAAAGACCAAGGAGATTGTTGTGGAGTTTACTAAATTTTACGTTAGCTTGCCCTCAGATTAACATTATTTGAAGACGGAGTCACGCTCAATGAAAAGCAAACCTTCGAATCACTTTAAATCTCAAGTCCTAAATTCGAGTTCCAAGTTTTAGTATCGAAGAAAGAATTAGGGAAATATTATTTTCTCCTAAAATAAATTGTAAT
Organism: Handroanthus guayacan; assembly: GCA_014898755.1. NCBI lineage: Eukaryota > Viridiplantae > Streptophyta > Magnoliopsida > Lamiales > Bignoniaceae > Handroanthus > Handroanthus guayacan. The sequence goes on along the minus strand of JACFYI010003548.1, from coordinate 763,510 downwards.
TTCTTTAAAGTTTTATTTGTTGCATAATTCAATCAAAAAATTTCCTCTCTAGGTGAGAGGCCGTTTCTTCTCTCTGTGTGAGAGGCATAACTGCTTCGTTTTGGGTCTTTAATGGCGAGTGGGCATTTGGTGGTGGGATGAATTTGACCGGAACCTCTTTGGACAATCTTGTCATCTAATTTACTTAATCACATTATGTTGTGTGCCTTATTTTAGTCATTATTCTCTGGATCTCTTTGTTTTCATATCCTCTATTCACCTTATTTTTTCCTTTTGTCGATCTAACCTTAAAGTTTTATTTTCGTTTTCTGTACTTTTATTGGTAGATCAGATTCATTTCTCAAGTCACACTTTTGTCCGGGAAGAAACCCTCTCCTGTTCTTCTCAGCGAAAGTATGGATGAGACATTTGCTTCCTTGACTCAACAATTGAATCTTTCCACCGATAAGGAAGTGGGTTTGGTTGTTTGTGAAGATGATACTGATGGGTCAGAGACCAGTTTTAATCTTTCTCTCATTGGGCGGGTTGTGATGACTAGAACTTATTTTGCAATCACTCTAAAATCTAATATCATTCGTCTCCTAAATTCGGTTAAAAAAATGGAGTTCCAGATGATCGGTGAGTCTCGGTTCTTGCTTACCTTTTCTCATCCTTTGGATCGGATTCACGCCCTGGATAGTTGCCCATGGTTGTTGGATAAATAGGGTTTGATTTTTTTAGAAATTTCCCCAAACACTGAGTTACTAACAATTCCTCTGGATTGGATGGTTATTGTGGTTCAGGTTCATCAGATCTCGATGCATAAGTGAAACAGAGCGATGGCCATCCAAGTAGGAAACTGGATTGGTGAGTTTGTGGATTTGCTAACCTTGCCAAAAGATGTTGGATCCCCATTTGTGCGTATTAAGGTCAGATTTAATGTTACCTCTAGTCTCAAACGGGGATTGAATCTCTGTTTTGCGAATGGATTAGTTCAATGGGTGCATTTCACTTATGAGCATCTTCTTTTTCTCTACTTCTTATGTGGTAAGATTGGATATGTGGAGAAAAAGTGTCCCCTGAGATATGAGGATATATTTGTTGATTCTGGGTCTCTTTTTGAGTACGGTGTTTGGTTGTCAGAATCGTATATGGGCAAGGAGATGCTATCCCCAATGTCTCGCCTTTCCCTCCAACCTTTAAACCAAAATTTGCCTAAACCTACATCTGAACCTTTTGGTATGCCTCGGCGAGGTACCGATGTTTTCTTTTTCCCTACCTCCACAACCTTAAATCATAACCCCCACCTCATTCCCACCCTTAATACAGAATTGTCCCATAAGCCACATAATGCCACATCCCCTGCTTTTCCACAAAATCCTGCTGAATATCTTGGTTTGTCTAAGTCTCACCTAACTGAATAAAATGTCCATCCACATGATAACCTCGTCATCCACGATTCAGCATCAACCCCAATCCTTAATTGATGATTCATTACCTTCTCCAGTAAACGAAAAGCTTGCCCATCGAGTGAAAATAGTGACAAAGATATTGAAAATGGGTACAAGAAATTGTCTGTGGCTTTAAATGATCCGACAGTAGAGTTATCGGCGGAGGTTGCTGGGCAAGCCCACCTAAAGAGATGAGTTGCCTAGCCTGGAATTATCAAGAAACTGGGGGGTTCTTGACAATTCATAGTCTCGGAGGTGTCCTCCGAAAATATGACCCCGACTTAGTATTTTTATCTAAAACGAAGTGTAATTTGGTAAAGATAGATTCACTAAAAAAACAAATGGAATTTAAATGGTGTTGCAGTTGACTGTGCTAGCTTATTGAGAGGATTGGCTTTGTTTTGAAAAAAGTGTGTTACTGTGAAATTACAAAGTTACTTAGTCAACCACATTGACATTGTTGTTGCTTTGGAAGATAATGCGGCTCTACGGCTCAATGGAGATTTACCGAATTCTATGGATGCCCGGAGGCCTCCTTTGACATTTATCTTGGCAGCTTATTCGTGAACTTTGTAGAGACAATTCTTTGCCTTGAGTGGTTGCCGGCAATTTCAATGAGATACTTTGTAATTTTGAAAAAGAATATGGTAATACTATTACTTGATTAGGGATTATCTGATTTAGGATTTGAGGGTTTCCAATTCACATGGTCTAATCGCCGAATTCATCCTTATACTGTTAGAAGCAGAATTGATCGGATTTGTACCACCGATACCTGGATTGATTTTTTTCCAAGTAGTGCTGTCAATCATCTCCAACTTCCAGGATCTGATCATGTGGCCTTGCTACTGCAATATGATAGATTTTTCACTCCAATAGTAGGGAAGGCAAGAAACCTTTCAGGTTTGACGCTTTTTGAGTATGCAAAGATGATTGTGAAAAACAAATCATTGATTCATAGTCTAGTATACATGCAGATTACCCGATTGACAGTGTCATGGATAAATTGAATAATTGTAAACTGGGACTTTTAAAGTGGAAAAGAGATGTGATCCAGGCCCCTAACAAAAGGATTGATTTTCTACGTCAATGTTCGGTTGAGCTTTTGAATGATGTCATTTTTGAGGAGTCTAAAAATGAGGAAGACCAAATTCGTGTTGAATTGGAAAAGAAATTGGGAAGTTTGGATACTTATTGGAAATAAAGGAGCCGTATTGATTAGATTAAAGTTGGCGATCGTAACACGCGATTTTTTCATGCAAAAGCTACACAGCAAAGACGTGTGAATAGAATTGTGGATTTGAATGACGAGAATGGTACTTGGTGTGACTCTACAAATGCAATGCAACGAATCACCTCTAATTATTTTCAAAATATTTTTCGGTCTGATTGCCGACGGATGAAGATATGGAGAGGGTTTTGGACCATATTCAGATCCACTTGGTGAAGGATATGAATCAGATTCTGCAATGACTTTTCACTACTGATGAAGTAAAATTCTCAATTTCTAATATGTCACCTCTTAAATCTTCTGGTCTGGATGGTATGCCAGCAATTTTTTATAAAAAATTTTGACATATTATTGGCCAAGATATTACTCATTGAGTTCTTCGATTTCTTAATTCTAGAACTCTGCTACAGAAGATGAACTTTACATATATTGTGCTTATTCCAGAAACCACTAAGTTGTCTGTCATTACCCAATTTAAGCCAATTAGTCTTAGTAATGTTGTCTATAAAATTGGTTCTAAAATCATTACTAATAGAATTAAACCCATTCTTGATCATATTATCTCTCCAACCCAGTCAGCTTTTGTCCCAAAACGTTTCATTACTAATAATACCTTTGTGTTTTTGAAATAAGTTACTTTATCAAGTCCTAGACCTCGGGTAAAATAGGGTATATGGCACTCAAGCTTGATATGAATAAAGTGTATGACCGGGTTGAATGGGATTTTCTTAAGGCTGTTTCACTCCATATGGGTTTTTGTGCTGGATTTGTGGATCTAATTATGCTTTGCGTATTTACTGTGACTTACTCTTTTTTACTGAATAGTGTGCAATTTGGTTTTGTTCAGCCGTCTAGGGGGCTTAGACAAAGGGATCCTTTGTCTCCTTACCTCTTTATTATTTGTGGGGGAGCCTTTGTTACTCTTCTTATGTATGCTGAGTCTTCGGGTAATTTACATGGCATTAAAGTTGTGAAAGTTGCGCTAGTGGTTTCTAGCCTATTTTTTGCTGATGATACATTCTTGTTTTCTCGTGCTACCATGAATGATGCTAGGACTATCATGAAAATTATTAACAAATATAAAAAGCTTTGGGTCAACTTGTGAATATGCAAAAATCCTCCATACTTTCAGTCGTATTGTGTCTACGAATTTGTGATCTGATATTTTGGAGATTCTTGGAGTAGGAGAAGTGCAGCACCATGACAAATATCTTGGCATGCCAATAGTGATGGGCAGATCGAAGAAAGAGATTTTTGGTTTTATTCGGGATAGGGTATGGGCCAAAATGAGAGGCTGGGGAAATAGAAAACTATCCAAAGTCGGCAAAGAGGTTCTCATTAAATCGGTACTTCAAGCTATTCCTACGTACATCATGAGTTGCTTTCTATTACCAAAAATGCTAATTTGGGATATTGAAGTGGCAATTCGAAAATTTTGGTGGGGCGATATGGATAAGCGAAAATTAGCTTGGCTACCGTGGAATGTTTTGTGTCGTCCTAAATGCGATGGAGGGCTTGGGCTGCGGGATCTTTACAGTTTCAATCTAGCCTTATTCGCTAAACAAGGATGGCGAATTCTTACTATACCTCAATCTTTACTGTCCTAGATATTTAGAGCACGGTACTTCCCTAATACGGATTTCTTTCATGCCAATTTGGGAACAAGGCTTTCCAGTATGTGGAGAAGTATTCTTGTTGCATGAGAGCATCTAATGGCTGGCCTGAGAATTAGAATCGAAAATGGGTATACTACAGCGATTTGGGGCACTCCATGGATTCCTGATGATGGAGCATTTAGAGTTTTCACCAAACAGCCTGTCTATACAGCAAACCAGATTCGGTGAGCCAACTTATTGATCCGGTGACATGCTCATGGAAGGAGAGCCCGATTTGACCTGTATTTTGGCCTATTGATACGGGAAGAATCTTAAGAATTCCTCTCGTGACCTCGTGCTAAGGATAGATGAGTTTGGCACTATTTGAAATCTGGGTTCTTTTTTATTCGCAATTGTTATCATTTGTTACATAATATCTGAAGGCATTCCTCTAAAAATGCTGAGGGATCTTCTAGTGGGGCTTGTACGATTAATTGGAAGTAGGTTTGGAAGCTTCATGTTCCTCCCAAAGTCCGAATGTTCTTATGGAGAGCTTGTTGGGATATTCTCCCAGCTAAGCTGCATATTCACAGACGAGGGATGTTGATAATCCTTGCTGCCCTTTTTGTGGTTTCACTTATGAATCAACTTTGCATGCCATTAGAGATTGTCCTAGCATTCAACATTGCTGGAGTATTGAAGAATTTGATGGTTGTAATTTGGCACTTGACCAACAGAGCTTTACTGCTTGGATTCAATGTTTGCAAGCCAACCTTGACACTTATTCTCTCGAGTTTGCTGTCGTCCTGTGCTGGGCTATTTGGAATGGTAGAAACAAGGTTCTTTTTAGCACTCATGATTCCACTCCCATTGATCCAGTGAGTTTGGCTCGTTCTTTCCTTTTAGAATTTCAGGAGCTTCATCCGGCAATGAATGGGAGGTCTTTTGTGGATGTTGCCTCTGTTTGGGAGCTCCCAAACCATGGCTATATTAAGATCAACTTTGACGGTGGTTTCCTTACTAATGAACATATTTCTCAAATTGCGAGGGTGGCGAGAGATGAAGCGGGACATTGTCTTTGGTGGGAGTCTCACCCCTTGGACCGATTTCTTAACCCGGAACTTACGGAAGCTAAAGCAGCTCTTTTGGCCATCAAATTGGCATTCCGCAAAGGGTGGTGAAATGTGCATATCGAAGGTGATTGCGCGGAAGTGATTAAAGCTCTTCAAATGGAGGAACACAATCTCTCCTCGATGGGTGTTGTTATTGATGATTGCAAGTTTTACTTTCCTTTGTTTGATCACATTATATTTTCGTTTGTCCGTAGGGATATCAATTGTTTAGCTCATGCTTTAGTTAAAGTTGGCGTTTATGAGTCTTTATCGTCCTGTAGTCTTCCTGTTCTAAACTCTATGACTTGTTAATGATATTGTTTTTGCTTTTGCTTTCAAAAAAAATATTTTATTGCAGACACTGCAAAATTTGTGTGAACAATAATCATTCCTCCGTTAACAAGTTTTAATGTACAAAGTCTCGCGGTGAATTTTCAATCATTTTTTATTGTTAGATTACAAGCATTTGCTTTGCAAAGATGCATGCAATGCGCGTACTTGTAATATGACAGCAAAAAGTGGCTGACGCATCGCATGTGCTTCTAATTTAGCAATTAAAAAATGGATGAAAGTTTGATAGCAAAACTCTATGAGCTAAAACTTCTTATTTGAGGTGCCCGATTTCATATTAAAAATTATAGGAGAAAAAGTGCAACTTTTAATTTTCCTAGTAGGATAAAGTGCAATAAATTCTGAAGTATTATGCATACATACAATATTTATAAATACTTTCAATCATCTATTCATTTTAGATTAAAATGAAATGTCAGTGTTCTAACTTCATTTAACTTCAATCAATTAATTGCCAGCGTACGTTAATGGCAATATTTCATTTTCATATTTAACTAAGTTAGAAACCCCAATAGAATAAACTTCATTTTTTTTTCTTTTTAAGTTATAGCACAGTTTGAGTTATTTTGGTGTTTATTACTCCATTGCTGCAAAATCTACTCAATATTTAAGTTCATGTATTGGTTACTTTCCTATCGTCTGATAGTCAATAGAGGCATCAAAACGATTACGTAAAAATTATATTACTATCAGTGATTGATATACCAAATAATCCATGAGATTCTAATTAAACATAATTTATATGTGTCCGGGAGATATAGCTCATGAAAATTGACCATTCAATAAAGTATTACATCCTTTCTCTCTTCTTCATTTTTCCTTCCTTAAATATATATTCCCTATTTATTCTAAAGACTTTTTCTAAAAGATCACAACTCAACATTTTTCTTAGAGGTGTAAATGAGTCAAACTCGAGTCAAGTGTAGAAAAAAATTTTGAACTCAATCTCAAATAAAAATTATTGAGCTCGAATGCAACAACCTTGTAAATTAACGTCCATTTTGGCTTGAGCCCAAGTTCAAGCTTACTCACCAAACATGTTGTTTCAATTAATTTAATTTTTTGTTATTTTAGATGTTATTATAATTTAACTATGTCATCACGTATGTTATCAATTACTTAATTAACATATAGTTTAAAATTACTTCTTATTAAGTTACATAATAACAATTAGTCATATGATATTATTTGTATTTTAATTCAATAAATATTTTTATTTATTATTTATATAAATATATAGATAGTACTAAATCTCATTTTATTATTAGTGACAATAATAATATTATTAATTTCTATTATTACTAATATTTAAATATATAAAAAAACATTAAAAAGGAAAGCTCCAGAGCCGACTCATGAGCTTATTAATGCTTAGTAGAAAGCTCAAGCTTGTTAAGTTCAAACTCGAGCTTGAGTGGAGTCTTAGTCAAACAAGCTCATTAAGCTCATGAGCCAACTCAAGCCATCTTGCACCCCCATTTTTCCTTTAACTTAAGCAAAAATTATACAAGGACAAGATCTCGAATTTTACTATATTGTTGCTGTAGTTGAAAATTAACATTTCCAATGCAGCATTGTCCTAGTTGCAAAGTAAAGAGCTCATAATTAACACTATATTTGGTATAAAGATTTTCATGATAAAAGAAAATAAAATGTTAAGAAAAAACAATTTTGCTTGTTCATTTAGTAAGGAAAATACTGAAAAAAAAAATTGAGGGAAATATAGTGTAACTAGGGAAAAATCATTTGACAGTGTGGTTAATTTTTTGCAGTTTTTGAGACTATATGTGTTGAACAAACCAAATGAACTGATTGTTGCTTAATGTTTAAGTATCCTAGTATAAAGCACATTTTACTTGGGCATAAAGAATTAATCTAGGATCTCAAGAATCATGGCTAAGGTTGTCTGACTTTGATGCATGCAATTATGGTTTTGGTTAGAAACAAATTGTATTTGGTTTGGCTTCTGTGGTCGATATCAATTCATAAAGTCTTGGTACAATTTGTATGGGAAAAAAAAAATTGTTGTACAAAGATTTATTAGTTATGTGGGACTATTTTTATATTTGTAACCATATGATTCTTCATGAGACTGAATAATCCCACTTAATTTTTCGTGAGTACGTACAATTTTTTTATGGATTCGGTTAAGGATTTTATCAAGTCAAAGACTTGGGTTGGAACGAAACTTAAATTCAAAGTATGGTATAAATATTTTTTTTGAATGTTTGATGTTTTGAAATAAATTAATGGAAACAACATGTTACTATAAAGTAGTTTCTCTTATCAATGTCGATTTATTTTGGAACATTAAGATGGCTATAAGTATCTCTACAAAAGAATCTGTTATGATTAATAAAAATATGCAACAATATAAAATTGTCATTAATTATAGATCTTAAGTGACAATGACTTTAATTGTATCACTAATTATATGAGTTTGGTGACAATATTTCAAGTAATATCACTATATAGCTCATTAGTGACAAAAGATAGTGTTTCAGATTGTCACTATCGATAATTAGTGACACATGTATCTTGACAATTTAGTGACAAAAAAAATTGTCACTATAATTTAGCGATAAGATTTTCATTATCATTAGGTAGTCACTATATATGTGTCACTAATTGTCTATAGTGACAATATAAACATATTGTTATCACTATTAAGTTTGTTAAAAATATTTTTTGTGACAAAATGTGATTTTTTGTCACTATTTATATAGAATTAGTGATACTTTTTATATTGCCACTTAATTTTTTGTCACTTTTGCTATTTTTTCTTGTAGTGTATGTAATTCTTACGAATATGTGATCGGGCCAAAGGAAGGTTAGTATTTGACCAAATTATATACACACTTATGATAGTAAGTATGTGTCAATTGCTTGGTACGTATTCCCTGTGAATAATAACTCGGTCTAAAGAAAGGCTCATTGTTTGATATGATTTATTATCAGTATTTGATTATCACACCAAGAGTACTACTTACAAATTAATATTTCTTTCCAAAGACTAAGTATTAATATTGTGCTAGATATCTTGTGATGGGCCTTATCTTATTTGAATTTGTATAAATTTGATATGATATGAAATTCATGTAAAATTTTGAACATATATATGGAGAAGGATTGTACCAAAAGAGTATCACACTTGGTGTGCAAAGAAAGGTACATTTTTCACTTTGGTTTATTTGAGGTCAATTTAACTTCACTACAAAGACACATTCGATGAATTGGTTTTGGTGCTACTACTCATGTAAGTGTGTCTATACAATATTATATAAACTATTAAGGGAAGAGCCTTTCTATCGTGAACGTGAAATGAGACAGCAATAGAGGGAAAACTTGAAGGCTTAGAGCCAATGGATCACTCACGGACATAGAAATTCCTAACGCAGGGGACATGGTCAAAGCTAAATGATGCTGAAAGATTCATCAATGTCGGCGATGATAGATCAACAGAAGTTGAGGCAGTAAGGAATTTAGGTTATTACTAAAAACTGAGTACTATTTGGATGTAAAAGAGACATATGGTGTACCATTTTTCTAAATGGGATTTGGTTTCTGTTTCTGTTTTGTATAAATTTGGTTATTCTTGTTCATGTGAAAAATATAGTGAATTTATAAATATTGCTTATACTATTGTCTCTTTTAATAAACCCTTACGTTCAGAGTGATCAAGTATCCGCCGAGTACATTATAAGGACAAACTCCATGATTGCAGATCCGTTAATTAAGGAATTAAAGGAATATAATGCTCATATAGTTGTATCATTTAATGATATATCGGTTTAGTGGGAGTTTATACTTATATGCTTTAGACACATCTTATGGTTATGGATATAGATATTTTCTACAGAAATAAAGTACTCGGTTTTAGTTTCCACTCTAATTTGGTTTTAAGGATAAAGTTGGACCAGTTGGAAACAAACATGGTTAGATCACATTGCATTTGATATCCATGCTACATGTCCATACGTTAATCTATGTGGTTTGGTTATGTTAATGTAGGTGACCATGGATAGATTTAGTTATGATATATGTAACGAAAGTTGCCTTGATCGTATATTGACATAATCAGTGAATGAGATTGTTCAGAGATTCATGATAGTAAGGATTTTGAGCTCATGAGGATATATTGTAATATACAATTGTAAAGTGATGTGTGTGTCTATATATATATACAGTCCAACTGGAAGGTTGTTGGTATTTTGGTTGGTATTTTGGACATATATACATATACAAATAAAGTAATTGTATATTATATGCTATCATAAAATTTTGGCCTAATTTATAAGTGATCTAATATGGCTCAAAGTTAAGTGGGCCTTGGGTGTTTTGTAAAGTATGGACTTAATGTGTAAAAACTTGATACATAATAATTAGGTTTAATGGGGCTTTAATTGATTTAGTATATAAAAAAAATTAGGATTGTAGTCCTTGAGTCAAATTTGAGTTGTTAATTTGTGCTATCCTATCACAGAAGAGATTTTTGAGACGACAAATACAAACTTAGAAGCACTCGACCCTGGCAATATTATAGTTGATAATCCAAAGGTTTCAAATCAAGGACGTGTTTCGTCGAATATGAATTCGGGAATATCTAAATCACTAAAGTATTCAATTCGAAAATTCATATCTAATGATTTATATGTGATCTTAGGTAATATGCAGTATAGTTTTGCATTAAAGTTTTTTCCCTTCAACTTTCACTAGGAATGATTATATTTGTGGCTTTGTTCTTTTATTAAATTTTAAATTGGAGTTTTGTCAACAAAAAAAAAAAAAAATATGTGAGTAGGACTAATACGCGGTTATGCAGTTTTGGATGATTTGTCGTCATTGTATAATTCCAAGTTGAATTTATTTTTTTCTTTAAAAAATTTCAATAAATAAATAAATATTTCACCGACCTTGTTTATGATAATTTTGACGAAAATAACTTTTAGAGATTTACATCCCAAGAAAAACTTTAATTAGTGAAGTGGCAATGATTGTAACATTATCGTTTTATATTTATTTGGAGGTTAGTTCGAAGAATCTAAATTTTAAAATTATTAAAATTAATGCTTGCTCTGGAAAACTTATTGGATACTTAGCGTAAATAACAAAAAACACATAACTCACTATTATTTAAGAAACTATAATAGACAGTGCCGTTTTAAAAAGAAATTTATTTGCACAAATAATCAACAAATACAATTTAATACAACGTGATATATAGGTAGTTCAAATAATTTTCAATTTTTTATTTTCAATTTTTTTAATCTTTTTCTCCCTTTTTTATTTTATTTTTAACCAACAACTTTAGAGTGTGTGAAAAGTCATTTCATGAGGCTACCGTCCTTTGGATGCAGCGACACTGCCTCCACCTTTTCATAGTGAAGGTGTAAAGTTCAAGTTCCATCGACAGCGTGTGAATGTCTGTATACTGTATAGTGGTTTGAATTACTTGGAGTGTATGGTGGTCTGAAATGGTGGTCTGAATTACTTGAATTGTATTTAATCATATATGTGGTCTTTAAAATGTATTCTTGTTGTGATATTAATATATGATCGAAAGAAATTGCTTTTTTTTTTTTAAAAAAAAAAAAAAAGGTCTTTTCACGGGAATTGGAATAAGTGGGCGACTGCAACGTTTAATTGGATCTGAATCTGACGTCTTTTAGTAGCGATGTTCGCTTCTTTGGGTTGGTGGGACATTAGATGTCTTTTAGCTTAAAAGTTATTCCATCCCATGACCGACCTTTTCACGTCAATAAAATATGATTAGCTTCATTTTTAAAAAAATTATTTATACTTATCCAATACAGGAAGTCAGTGATTTTATACATTTTAATTACTTGACTTTATGAGAATTTAATTGATTGATTATAAATAGATTTATGAGTACTTTTGGAAAGAAGCATTACTGGCTAGGTTAAATCTTAAAAATTTTTGGAGATTTGTCAGATTTTAAAATTTGTTTAGTTCGCCATTGATATAACTAAGGGTATATTTAATGAAAATAGATAATCTC
>JACFYI010003548.1:702242-733964 GCA_014898755.1 Handroanthus guayacan | reverse complement strand
TTCCACTTAAAAAAATTCGTAGTGAAGAATCCCTTCGTAAAGAATAAAGAGGAAAAAAAATAATTAAAATGTGAAGGAAAGTTCCGCATACTTTTTACTCGACTTAATTTTTCGTTTTTAATAATAGGTAGTGTTTATGGTTTTTTTTTTCTTTTTTCAAATTTATTGGTGATACTGAAAATATCACTAAAAATTAGGGGTTACTTTTAAAATTTTAGTAGGACCTGTCTATGCCCGCCAATTGGTTTTCTTTCAGAAGTTTCTATTAGTTAGATCATCCTTGTTGTCTATAGGCCCATTTTCTGCAGAGAGTGTTAACCTTTGTGCATAAGTCCAAATTACAAAATTGGATCATCCCCAATCATTAGTTCCCCACATAGTCAAATAAGGCCATGTTTACTTTATTTTCAACTACTAATAAGTAGCTAAGATGTCTACCACCCATTATATGGCAAAGGGGAACATAACTCCCTATGTTTTTTTAATTATAATAAACCCCCAATGTTAAGTAATAATTTAATCATAAAGTTCAAATAACTATTTTATAGAAGGGTATTTGTGAGCTGCTGGATATGCTTACCATTAACATGGGGGCCCAGGAGTATAGTAGAAATAAAAAAAACATAGAAGGTAATCTATCCCTTTATAACAATACAAGAGGGTAATATGTATTTTACCTCTCATAGATAGGACAAATTAGCACCATCTTTGTCACATTATAGAAGCCAATGATATAGAACATGTATCATGACAAATATTCCTCATCATGAGATGAGACATCGTTTAGAGTAAGATGTACTTATCCAACTTAAATTAAAATAGCGATATATCAAAATATTCTAAAACAAAATAACAAATTACTTAACTTACCCTAAAATCCATAAAATATTACGTCTTATTTTAGAAATAAACTATTAGGGGCATATTAGTAAATAAAGGGCTCGTTTACTTTGAGGTATTAGGCCATATACACTATTTTATCCCACCTAATAATAATACCCCATTTACTTCATATGATCAGAGCCCGGTACGAAACCAAAGCCCGGCAGGAGTAATGGATAACTCATCCCATCTGGAAGCTGTGATAAAAATAATCCCAGGAAGAGGCTTGACTTGTTCAAAAGCAAATGTCAAAAATACCCATTCCAATGCTAAATCCATAAACAAAACAAATTTGGAAGAATTTATCTTTCACACTTTCAGCTTCAAACCAATGCTTAGGGTCAAAAGAAAGGGGAGTTTGGACGCTTCCTTCTCCAACACCATGAGAATTCCCTTCCACCTTCATAAGTTTAGATCTGTTTTTTGTTTCTATTTTTTTCACCATTTTTAGAATCGGCTTGGGTTAACTGGGTTGTCATTGTAGCTATGGTTTTGAATGATTTTTATGGTGGTGTAGAGAGTAGCTTCTGGGTTTAGCAATCTGTAGAATCGAAAGAAGAAGAAGAAGAAGAAATTGGAAAAAGAACAATGATTTGGAAGAAGCAATTGAAAGAAGAAAACGATGTGAGCTGTTTGGTCGCTCTGTAGAATGAAAGAAAACAGAAAAAAAAGAAAAACGGAAAAGAAAGAAAGAACACCAAAGAAAGAAGAAAGAAAAACAAGCATGGTCAGGGAAAAGAAGAATAGTCTGGAAGCATTGGGAAAGAGAACACATGGAAAATGAGAGGAAATAAAAGGCAAAGAAAAAAGAAGAATAAAAAATAGAAATAAGGAAATAAAAGAAATTAAATAAGGACAATATAGGAATTTCATTTTATAAAATAATTATAATATTTCAATATCCTTCATATAATCATTTGAAGTAAACATGTTATTATTTGAATAAAATAATCACATCCATCATTTAATCACACTTTTTATCTATCACATATCAATCCCATCCCTCAAAGTAAACGAGCCCACATAGTATAGATGCAACAACAATGAAAGAAAACATTTGACGACTATGATTGATTAACACATCCTCCATATATGCATGTAAACTAAACATAATATTGACATGATAATATAGTCTTATCACTCATTTTGTCAAATTTATCATCATTCCATTGTCATCCTATCTTTAAAAGTAAATGTGGCCTAATGAAAGGACATTCTAGATCTTTCTAATCTCATTTTTGGTTTAGTGTGCAAGTGGTCCGATTTCTAAACTAGAGGTACTTGATTATCATCATTGATAATATCCTTTTGTCTTCTATGGCCTCATTTGCTAGATGTGACTAAGCCAGATTTTATATTTTAAGGGGGGTCAGTCTATTGTTTGATATACATCATTGTGGAATCGAGCCTGCACTGTGCATCCAATTAAGCCCAATTGGAAATCTCATGTATGGGCCTGGGGTTTGTAATCTAGCTAGAGATATAAATTTCTCTCTCATGTTTAAAATACCATTCTGTCCTTTTACTTGGAAGCAAAATTTACAGATCTACCCTCTTCAAAAAATCAATCAATATTACTCAATTACAACAGTTATTTCTCAGTCTGCTCAAGAGCTTCTAAACCCTAGATCCCCAATCGATCTACGCATAGAAGCTTTGCACACCAGTGAAAGTCATCGGACATTGGACAACGGCAATGAGATCTACTGCTATTCGACCAAATACACTCTTTATTACTTTATATTCAGCCTCTTCATCGCATTATAGTTGTTCATTTTGTTCAAACTGTTGTTTCTTGATCATTCACAACCATATACACTCTTTATTAGAAGAATGTGAATAGTGTGGAGTTTTCTTGAGGGAAGAATGTAGACTTGCTCTACTTTGGGTAGTGGGTATGCGTAGAGAGAGAGAGAGAGAGAGAGGATCTTGGAACTATAGAAAAGGCAAAAAATAAAAATATAAAAAATTATATTATGATTTTTGGAAAACTGGTTGACTTTTGGGTAGAAACTTTTAGATAAAATCACAAATAAAACTTGATTTGCTAGAAATGCATCTTAGATCTTTTCATTGTCATTAATATTTTATTTATATTATTTTATTTTTATAAATACAAGTCAAATATTTGTTATCTACATTCAAATTTTTATGTAATTATTCTACAAGTTTTTATATTACTTATGATATAAAATAAAAAATGAACATCAATTCCATATGAGTATTTGAACTGAAAAAAAAATGAATAAGAAAAATATAAAGAAAAAGAAAAGAGGTTTTCATAAAAAATAATAGAGAGGTTGCCTTTCTTTTTCTTTTTTTTGATAATCAATAGAGAGGTTGCAACTAACCCCAAATGGGTGAAAATAAGTATAATTAGTGAAATTTATGATGGAAGTGCTCATTTGGATAAAGATATCTAGAATATAAATAGTGAGAAAAATTAAAAAATCTAACTAGAATATAAATGCTGATTCTTGAAATTTTTTAATATGATTTTGTTGTTTTCTAGGTTGTGTAGAATATACTCTTTTTGGTAATTCAATGTTATGTTGCTGTCGTTGTTTCATCCTTTTAGTTGACCTGTTGTGTGTCTACTGTATATTTGTATACCTGCTATATATTTGTAAAATGAGAGAAAATCCACCCGTTGTATATCTGTACAGTACTCAAAGGCTCACTTCTCCATAATGTGATATTCGTGACAAAGCTCCTATGTGATGTTTTCTTATCTTTTGAGGAAGTTCGATGTACTTTCACTATCTTTTGAGAATATGTTGTTCTTTGGCTTGCAGCCTAGGACAGGACATAGATTGGAATACCAAAATACGTATTATGGTATGGCTTAATACTTTCTATTTCCAGAGTTTTGTTTGCATGTTCCTTTTTTATTTTGCATATTTCATAAGCGTTGGTCAGCGTCGTCATCGTAGACAATATGTAACTCCTAGGAGATGGAGTCTCATATCCAAAATGTTTGACCAATATAAGCAATTGAGAGAAATAGTTGAGATTAGTGATAAATCTTGTATTGACAATCTACGTATGCACAAAAGTGCGTTTTTTAAGCTTTGTTACTTACTAGAGCATTTAAAGGGCTACATAGCGAGTGATTTGTTATTGTTCCTGTGAAGGTTGCTACTTTCCTCTTAATCCTTGCGCATCATATGAAGAATAACGATTGTTAAGCACAACTTCAAAGGATCTGGGCAAACGGTAAGCAAAATATTTCATCAGACCTTGAACGTTATTATAAAGATTAGTTACCTTCTACTTGTTGACCCTAAGCTAGTCGATGAGGAGTGCACAAGTGATCTATGGAAGTATTTCAAGGTATGTTTGAGATAACGAGAGATGCATCATTACACAATTTTCTATTTTTTATTTAATTATGTATGTGTGTGTGTGTGTTATTTGCGCCTAGTTGTGTACATTTGAAAAGACATGATTGGCATTTTCATCTTTATATAAGATTGTAATGGTACGCTTGATGGCACAGACATTGAAGTTCGCATGCCGTGCAATGAGCAAGCGTGTTATAGGTCTAAGGAAGGGCTGACATCTATCAATGTTCTCAGTGTATGCAACTGAGAGTTCAATTTTATTGACATATTGGCTGGATGGGAAGGTAGTGCAGTTGATTGTCGTCTGTTATGAGATGCTTTGAATAGGCCACACGGCCTTTGCGTATGTATTGGCATTTCATTCTACTTCATGCACTAAATTCAATCAAGTCTAACATCAT
Organism: Handroanthus guayacan; assembly: GCA_014898755.1. Classification (NCBI taxonomy): domain Eukaryota; kingdom Viridiplantae; phylum Streptophyta; class Magnoliopsida; order Lamiales; family Bignoniaceae; genus Handroanthus; species Handroanthus guayacan. The sequence continues at coordinate 729,337 of JACFYI010003548.1, read as the reverse complement.
TTTTGTTGTTGCTGACTGATTTTTCTTTATTTTAGGAACATACTACCTTATGACTATAGCTATGTCCATGCAAAGGGACTCCTAACTTCCTACCGTGGTACTAGATACCATTCGCAAAAGTGGCAAGGTGGGTCAATGGCACCTCAAAATCTCAAGGAATATTCTAACATAAAGCACGCAAAAGCTTGCAACTTTATAGAGAGAGCTTTCGGGGCTTTGAAATCTAAATAGGCAGTCCTTAGATCTCCGACTTTCTATCCGATAAGCACACAAAATCTTATAATTCTTGCATCCGCACTGTTGTATAACTTCATCCGGACATAAATGGAGTATGATCCATTTGAAGATGTTGATGTTGACAGAGGGTGTGATAGCGATGACATTGAGGATGCTGTGGTTGAATTTGTTGAGACCTCAACAGCGTGGAGCAACTGGAGGGATAATTTGTTGCCGAGATGTTTAGTTCATTGGGGGGGGTTTGAAGTATTCTATGCTTTTTCGAACTTCGATGAATTGATGTATTGTAATATGCTTGATGGTTTAACTATGAACATTGTCTAAAAACTAATTATGTAATCATTTGCCAATTGTGGTTGTTGTCAGACTCCCCTATTTTCATTCTATGTTTTAATTAATATCATTTTTAGTATGTATGAAATTATGGTCATTTGTCATTCTGATAACTGCTTATTAGCTTTTATGCCCAAAATTACTTAGCTTCTTGAGTTGTGTGGCTCTAATGTATATACTTATTTCAGTTCCAGGTTCATGGAGAGCACAGGTTATTCATCTTGCAATACTGACTTTACATCAAAGCCCCCTACTGCACTGAGATGATTTTGGATACCTCAAGAAGATCAAGCCTTCATCAATGCATTGAAAAAACTTCAAGCTTCTGGTTGGAAGTGTGACAGGTAGGGGTGTTCGCGGTCCTATTTGGTTCAGTTTTGAAGCAAAAATCAATCCGATCCGAACTAAAAAAATTGTATTGGATTGGTTTGGTTCGGTTTGATTTTTTTCATACAACCAAACCAATCCAAACTGATTTAAATCAGCTTGGATTAGATCGGTTTGTTCGGTTTATTAAAAAAGAAAAACAACAACAACAACATCTAATTAGAGGCAAAGGAAAAAAAATGAATCCGATTCATCACAAATACATCATCTCCATATAATAAAAAATACAAAATAAAAGATACAATATCCTAATAGAATAAATGAAGAAGAACTAAAAGATACAATATCCTAATCATATGACCTGCAAAAATCATAAGAGAAAATCTTTTACAAAAACTAAAAGAAATACTGGAATTTTTTATGACTCATAAATATTTTTTTCTCCTATTTTCTTGCAATTCCTTCCCATATTTGCATAAAAATAAAGAAAAAAAAAGTAGGATTAAAAATGAAGACAGGCAACTTACAAGTTGGTAGCTTCAAAGCTAATCAGATTCAACATCAAAGTCCTCTTCATTTGTTTGTGAAATAGGAACAAGTTCTGTATATCATAATAAACAATATTAATAAAATAAAATGTACAATTATTAAAAAACTCGAAAAGTATACTAAACTTTAATAGAGTAAAATAAACAAACTAGAAAAGTATAATAAACTTTAATAGAGTAAAATAAACAATAGAGTAAAATAAACAAACTTACCTCGCTCAAGCTTCTCAAATTCATCCACAAGCTCTTCAATATCAAACGATAATGGCGTGGAACGAAACCAATTTTGTGCACAAATTAATGCTTCAACAGTTTTTGACGTAAGAGAAGTTCTATAATTATTAAGAACTCTACCTCCCGTGTTGAAAGCAGACTCTGAAGCCACGGTAGATATAGGCATAGCCAAAACATCCTTAGCTATATGACCGAGAGTAGGGAATTTGGTGGAATTCACCTTCCACCAGTTCAAGATGTCAAAGTTACTAGTTGTTTTCTCCAAGCCCTCCATGAGATACAAATCAGCTTCATTTTTGCTCATGCTCTCACCAAGATTCATATCTTTCTCAAATTCCATAGCAAATGAACTGTTATCAAATTCTAAAACATCTGATACATCAAGCTCATGAGGAGGATTTGTAGGGTTCTCTGATTGACCACAATCAAAGAAAAGCCTATAGCTATCAAACATATTGTTGAATGCCTCCTTCACTTTTTCACTTACAAATTCAGCATCATCTTTTTTATAAAGCTTTTGTAAGCTCCACTCAACAAATCGAAATTTGTAACGAGGATCAAGTATGATAGCAATAAAAATCATCATGTTCGTTTTTCTTATATCCCCCCAGTATTTACCATACTTCACCATCATTTTTTCAGCCATACTTCCAAGCAAGGGATCTTTACTCCCAATCCAAGTCTTAAAAGTATTCAATATCAAACAATGCTCATGAAAATATTGAGAAGAAGTGACAAATGCTGAACCCGACACTTTTTTCGTGACATCATAAAATATTTTCAGAAATTTAACAAAGCATCTTGCATTTTCCCAGTCATCATTCGTTGGTATACCACCTTGCATCATTACAAAATCAAGATCTCTTTCTCCTAACCTCTTGAATGCTTTCTGGAACTTCAATGCACTTTCAAGCATAAGATAGGTTGAGTTCCACCTAGTTGGGACATCTAACTGCACAGTACAATTCTCTTGTATCCTAGCTTCTTTGACACAATTTCGAAATCTACCAATACGACCAGGTGAAGCACGCATATATCTAACAGCATTTCTGATTTTGCTAATAGAACTATACATGTCCTTTAATCCGTCATTAACAACAAGATTTAAAATATGAGCACAACATCTAACATGCATTTGCTCACCTTTTAAGGGATGCGAATTCCAATCCTTCATCCTACTTTTTAAGTAAGAGATAGCAACGTCATTTGAACTAGCATTGTCAACCGTGGTTGTAAAAACTCTACTTATCAACCAATCCAAAAGGCATTTTTCAATTTTTCTACCAATTGTTTCCCCTTTATGATTCTTAATTAAACAAAAATTAAGAATCCTCTTTTGCAACTTCCAATCTTGATCAATAAAATGTGCTGTAAGACAAAGATAATTTAGATTTTGCACAGAAGTCCAACAATCCGTTGTTAAGCACACACTTTGATTTGATCGACGTAATATTTCCTTAAGCCTATTTTTTTCAGTCGTGTATTGATTCAAACAATCCCTAGCAACTGTAATTCTTCCCGGAATTGGTAGCTTAGGTTGCACGACACTCATAAAATAACGGAATCCCTCTCCCTCAAGAAACTTGAAAGGTAACTCATCTACAACAATTATTCGAGCTAAAGCTTGTCCACCAGTTTCAATATCAAATGCAACTGCATTGAGAGTACTACCACCCCCTTTCCCATCTTCTTTTTTCAATTATTGAAGGGCAAGAGTCTTTTGACTTGGATCAAGTGATTCTTTTGGAAACTTTTTACATTGGTTAAGCAAATGATTTTTTAAATTACTTGTGTCGTTCCTATGTGAATCACATGCATAAGAAGCCCCACACTAATTATACTTTGCTCTAGGGTTAACAGAGTTATCATCTTTTGTAAAATGATCCCATGTCCAAGATTTAGGCCTCAAAGGTTTTCTCTTACCTGTATCTCCAATATTAGCATTCGTGGAACCTTCTCCACGTTTTCGCTTCTTATCAATCCCAGACACTTTCGGATCTCCCTCTTCATTTTTTTGACTTTGTGCGTGATTAATTTCAGCAGTAGAATTTGTTGAGTCAACATTTTTGACGATTCTTCTTTTATTACCGTTAGTATTTTCTGTCTACAAAATAAAAGAAAGAAAATAATATAGCTTAATAATATTTTCTTCATTAACTAAATATATAATACAAAAGTGAAAAACAAAAACACACCTCCTCGTAGGATTCCATGATAGAATAATTCTTTTGAAGACCTGTCGAAAACGGAAAAAAAAAATAAAAATAAAGCTGTCAAATGTTTATACCACAACTTGAAAAGTCTTGATAATTGACCTATTAAGTAGCATATCTCTATCACTTCAATAAAAATTCAATCCGTCAACCAATAATTAATCATAAAATTAACAAAATAAATGCACACATCTAAAATCTTCTAATGAGATCCTGATATTAACTAACCAAATGAAGCCTGAACAATGTATATAGTTATCATTTTTTGGCACAAAAATTAAAACCAAACAATTCGACCTATTAAGATTAAGGCAATGAACAAATTACAGAGAAGCTAAACATAAATCTTAGATTATACGAAACTTCAGAATACAAGCAATAAGAGAAATCCTAAGAAAATTAAAACCCACAAAGAAAAGAGATTCACAATCACAATATCACCTTGTTTTAGCTAGAGAATAAAGGCAAATAAAAAAAAGATTAAAAGGATGCGTATATTTATACAAAAGCGCATAGAGGAAAACTATATCAAACTCAAACCTTTGAATTGAAGTAAAGAAAATCCTGTGAATGCCTGCTGTACAATTAGTCAAGATGGTGAATTAGTGAATTACTCAACGGATTTGCAATGCTGTGGAGAGAGAGAGAACTTTTACTCTAGTGCTTGCAATAATTTAGGTTTGGACTTGGCGGTTCTTTTTTTTAATTCTTTTTCATTAAATTATTAATACTTGATAATATAATTAGTTATGGGCTTGAAATATTTTTATTGGCAATTTGGATTATTTATTTGGGCTTAAGATATATATATATATATACACGGCTTGAAAGATATAGAATTTCTAGACTAAGAATAATATATATATACATATTAAAATAAGCGGTTCAGTTTGGTTTGGATCGGTTTTGAAAAACAAAATCGAGAATCGAACCAAACCGATCGGTTCTCTAAAAATCCAATCCGAACTAATACAAAAAAATTGATTTTCGTCGGTTTTCGATTTGGATTGGATTGGATGATCGATTTTGTTCGGTTTGATTTGGATTTGAACACCCCTAGTGACAGGTCGTTTAAAGGGGGATATATGATCTGGCTAGAACAAATTATGGCTCAAAAGTTTCCGAAGAATGGTATACTAGTCAAATATATAAAATCAAAATTGCAAATGTGGAAAAGACGTATAGTCAAACCCTTGGCATTCTTGGGACTAGTGGTGGAGGTGGTGCAAACATTGACCTGAACACGCATATGATAGTAGCAGAGTCTGATTTTGTTTGGAATGACTATATGAAAGTGTAATTATTTGAATGATTCTGGTTTCTTATTAGTAGACATTATAATTTTTAATATGGAATAACTAAACCTCATATTTCTAGGTACACCCCGGTACAGCCGAACTAAAGAGAAAGACACATCCTTTATTTAATAGTTGGAAATAGATTTTTGAAAATGATCGTGCACAAGACCATACAGCCATTAATGTGGGGGATATCGTGGCATACTTGTTGTACAGTGGTTGTTCAAAGAATTTGGAGAAATCAGGTGATAATGCAATTGGAGGTGGTGCACGAAGCTTTGGGGAAACACCTTCTGACGATGAGATCTCCATAACCCCCCACCGGCACCTACGACTGCATCGAGACATGGGTCCTCCAATTCTAAGAAGAAGAAGAAAAATGAGAAATGCACAGGTGAAATTGAAGCTATGATGGGGGATGTAAACTGACTATTTTGGTGCTGTATATGAAACTTAATGCTGTATATGAAGGTTTGGTGCTGTGAATGAAGCTATTGAAAGTCAAACTAGCATGTAAACTAAACTAGCATCTAAGCTTTGGATTGTTGTAAATGTGTATTGGTGTTTGTTGGCAGCCAAATAGGTGTGTTTATAAATCAATGGCCTAAATGCAACTTGTAGAATTTGTGCTGAAGACAGAATTTAAATGGGGACCCGTGGCAGTTTGAAGTATAACATAGCAAAGCATTTAATGTAACACAACCTACAGAGGCTTCTGCTATTTGTTATCATCATTTGTGGTCAACAAATTTTCTTATCTTGGTGATTGATAATGAGTTGGAAAGTAAACCATATGACGTCTTATTTATTTAAGCAGATGAGGTTAAGAAATAACATTTATCTAACATTTATTCAGGTACTAAGGAAATTATAAAATTTATTTAGGTAGCATAATATATGTTTATGCTAGACCTCAATATTCAATATTCAATTTATACTTTTCTTAAGTGAAATATAACATGAATAATTCATAACTACAACTCGGAGGATGTTATCATAAATTACGAAACGGTGATAATACATCCGTTATTTAATATATTTTCATATCAACATGATAATACATCCCCAATGGGAATAAAGGAACTTACAAGTATAAAAGGAACAGTCCTTAAAGTAGGAAAGTATATTCAAACGATTACCGTACAAACATACAACTAAACCCAAACACAAATAGTAGCATACATAGTCTAACATAGGCAAATAAACATCCTAAAGACACATTTCATTAACACTAGAAGCAATAACAATGGAGGAGAGCACTTCTATCCATGAGGGTTAGGAGTGTTAGAGGACGAAGCGTGGGAGCTAGTTGCTCCATACAGGAAGTCTCGTTTATCTTCCTCTGACCAAAGTGCATCGAAAACAGGATCCAGGTATGCTAAGCTTGGAGGCAATGCAGTTGAGCGTACCACTAGCCGGCTCTGAACGAAATCGTTACTTGCGACATCGCTATTACTAGCCAACTTTTTTAAATTCCTCCACAAAGAAGCTCTTGTGTTTGAGGGACTATCATCTCTATGGGAATGGTTAGGGGGCAAGGCATCTACCCTAGCATTTTTAACTGGAGTCTTGCTTTTATCATTAGAAATTTCAATGATATCAGACTCAACAAATAAGTCCATAGGTTTTGGCTGGCCGAATATAGCACACACGTCAGTCTATAGAAGCTTATCAGTAAGCACTTATGCCCGGTGAATGGATATTTCTAATAAACAATAAAAAAATATTAAAAAAATAAAACAATCAAATTGCAACTAATCAATTCCATTATATTAGATTGTATAAAAAAAATTATAGTAGATTATCATTGCAACATAAGCCCATATGTACGGCTCAGCCACAATGACATTATTTGCAGCATCATAGACCACATGAGACAATGTTATGATGAAGCCAAACACGGTGTGGCATTGCTGCAAATGTTTGAAAAACAAGTGGCTGTCTTTGTAGAAGAATGCAGTTTCGGATTTGTCATTGATGGTATCAATTGCTGATTGAATTGCAATAATATCTAAGCTGCTTATGGTGATATCGCATAATCTAGCATACTCGGCCAATAAGGATACGATCATTATAAAGCCTGCAGTTTAGGCTTTCTTGGAGCCATGAAAGTGGTGGTCGGTTATTATAGCTTCAATATAGATGTATTGGATGCAAATATGTGAATTCAACTGGAATAGTTATAATGAGTTTCTAATAATGACCAAGCCAAAGGCACCAATCTAATGAATGTCAGATCAATGAAAATTGGAAGTGACTATTCAAATGCTAACCTTTCCCCTCATCATAACCAAGGGGAATCTTATTTCTGCATATCACTTCAAATCAAAAGAAAAGAATCTCATGTCATGCACAATTAGTGTATGGCCGAAACATGTTCCTTTAGAAAGCAGCATAGATAGAAACTTGGTGAAATTGATTATTATTATATTCAATATTTAAGTACATTTTCTATGCAATTTGAATGACTACACATTCATGCTTTCAATTTTTCGTGTGGTCCAAAATTGATTTTGCAGATCATATTTGATAAGCAACTAAGCATGTATCAAACTTTTGGTAATATCTTGTAAAATTTGTTGATTTTCTGTCATTAGCATAATGATTAGAAATGAAGACCTTAATATGAACATTGAAATTTTTTAATCAACAATTACATACTAACACATTCAAATAAACGTTACACGAAGACAAGTCTTCATTACAAAGGACGGATTCCAAAATAAATGTTTTTACAGTACGAAATCATATGATATCTACTTCCATACATAGGTATAGATAATATTATCAAAAATAACCATCAAATAAACCTAGAAACAAGAAGCCTCATAACCATTCCCACACATGCACTAAGTGCAAACAACCACAAATTGCACAGGTACCAAAGGCATACAAAACACGTTCGTTCACCATTTCAAATGGCTCCGCCAGGTGTAGGGCTCAAATGGTCCAAGACAAAATTGAATGAGAGGTCTCAGTGCATTGAGGGCTCGTCAAATCTCTACTTTTGCATGGTTCACGTGAGTTTGACATAGAATGTGGAGATGATCGAACTACATCGTCGTCATTTTTGGTAGAAAAGTGCATGGGGATGCCTTTGTATTCATGCACCACATGAAATGCCCATGGTGATTACCCCTGATAGGGCATTTGTAAAACCATCGATTGAGATTTCGATTAGTTTGTGATTGTCTCAGAACCATCATACCATTACCATAACAACATTTGGGAGCTAGCTTCAGCTTCATTCTTGGCACAATAATTTTTCAAAACAAAGTTAAATTTAATTTAAAATACAAAAATGTAAAGTGAGGAATATTAAAATATACACGCTGCCAGTTGTTGGAATATAGTCACCACATGGAATAAGATTAATATTACATGAGAGTCAAAATCTATGAGCAACCAGCTTCAAGATATTGTGAAGGGTCATGTTAATAGTTAATAAAACTAATAAATATGAAAGAAGCTAACATATCAAGCTTAAAAAACTATTCATAATGGGTCCAAAACATGAGGCAGTGTGTTGGTAAAGAGCAGAGAAAATTAAGGAAGCCAAAATTATTTCAATAAGATGCAAAGGACAAAAGGGGATGCATTTGTAATTTGACAATATTATCCCATTTAATCCACACAATCAAACAATAAAAAGGTAATTAGAGTACATGATGTAGTCACCACCAATCCAATCAATCAAATAGATAAAGAGTTTATCTCATGCACAGTACAATTGTTATCAATCTCAAGTGGGCCAATAGGGCTTTATTATAAATCCTAGCTATCAAATGAGGCCTATATATCATTTGGGCTATAAAACTTTGAATGATATCCAGTAGTCGCTTCACGAATAGTGCTCCAGTTGTTGGAGATTATTTTCAAGATTAGGCTGGTTAGCTCCAATATGCGCATCTTTGCACTTGCAGGATAATCATGTACATTGTTTAGTCTTCCCTACTTTCAAATTTGTTTTATTTTTCACCAAAAAAGTTGTGTGAATTTTTTTCCCTATTTTATAAGGTTTTCCCCATGTCTTCAAGGCTCTTTATTAGAGTTCCTTGACAATTTAGGTCTTTAGGCAACCAATATTCATGAAATACTATAAATGAAATTCGTTGGATACTATAAAAAAAATTGAAAGATGCTAAAAATATTATAATGAAGGGAAAATTGCACTTTCGATCTCATAAGATGTGCATTTTCTCTATCAATTCCAAATTTTTCATCAGTTACACTTTTAAGAAATCTTTTTTTTTTTCTTTGTTTTTGTCACTGTTGGGATAACGTCTAACTTTTTGGGAGTCTTTAACTGAAAAAATCCCATTCCATGCATGTTTTCGTTAAAAAACTCTCATTTTATCTACAAATTCCAATTGAAATATACACGCATGTTTGTGAGACTTGGGTTGAAAAAACAAGACTTAAAACCTTGATCAAAGTTTTCCCACAAATCATCATATAAAACCCTGGAGGAAAAATATGTATAAATATATTAAAGAGAAGGACTTGTAGCATTTTTTGAGGGAGCCGTGATGAATAGTTTTGGTAACACCCATTATCATATGTATCGTATTATAATACATTATTAGCGTTTTTTGATAATGTATTAGCTACTGAAAAACTATTTAAACTTCTTTAATCAAGTTTCGTGTTTGCAACTGATTCTGATAATCACTTATATTATTATGAACTGTTGAAAGCTCTTTTTGAGTGTTTGAAAATTCTACTTCTACTGTAAGTTCTCTAAAAATAATCAATAATAATCTATAATTTCATCAGTAGCCTTGGGGCTTTTTTATAAAATGTTGTAAACTATTCTTATAAAAAAAATAAGTGATTATAATTTCAAACACTACAACTTTTTGTTGGTTTACATTGAATTATTTGATGATTTTCAAACACCAAGTGCTTTTGATTATAGAAAACTTATTGCATGAGGCATTTGTTTATCAAGTTCACATTGTCAAAATAAAAATACCAATATTTCTATAGAATTAGAAAATGAGCAGAAGGAACATTTTAAAGCTTTGTTGAAAATGTACAGAAGAAACATGTATCCTGGCTATAAGAATTTTACAAAGCTTTTATTTGTTATTCAACTATTTTACATCAAATGTCTTAACGGATGGAGTAATAATTCCTTCAACTTGTTACTTGATTTACTAAAGGTTGCCCTTCCGAGGGAGAAATGCTGTTGATATCATTTTACGGAATAAAAAAATTATTAAATAATATCCTTGATTTTGAAAAGATACATGCATATCCAAATAATTACATATTATACTAAAATGAATACCAAGACAAATTGAAATACCCTAAATGTCATACATCCAGATACACGAGACCATAAAATCATTCAAGTCGTGAAAGTTCTTCACATATGGAAAATTCCAAATTTCTGGCAAGATTATATGACGTTTTTCCTTAATACCCATATTACAGAGATTATTCATATCTTCCTAGACTACTTTCTTAATGAGGTGGCATAATGAGGATCATAAAAAATATGGTTACATGAGACATCCCGTGGATTTTCCAACCTGGATAACCTCTAATCATAAGAATCCAACTTTCTGAAATGAAGCCTCTAAATGTTGACTTAATTTAGCATGTGATGGGAATGAGCACTACGTACAACATATGGCCTGTTATTTTGAGGGCTTATAACTTGCCTCATTGTGTGTGTGGACTTTATAATTTAATCTTATTTATGATTAAACCTGGTATGTATATGTTTTTAGTTCAAAGATTCGATAGCCTTTGATTGATGAATGAAGTCATTATGGGACTCTTCGACTCAAAGATTTGACATTTCAATGAAAATCAACTTTCAAATGCATATCTCACTACTTTGGACAATTGGTGTTCTTCTTGCACATCCATATGATTTTGGTTGAAGCATAGAGGAAAAATATGAATATATATTGTCACAAAGAGACATGTCTAGAATGGTTGAAACACGAGTGAAAATCATGTACATGAATCAAATGCATTAAAATGTGACATTTTCATTGTTGTTGTTGTTGTTGTTGTTCTTCTTCTTCTTCTTCTTCTTCTTCTTCTTCTAGCAATTCATGGCTGGAACCTAGCTTTCAATTCTAACAACATACTGAGTTTCTTATAAGGCTTTTTTCCCACCATGAAAAGTCAAATTAATATATTAGATGATCTCCATTCAGTTCTCTAAAAATTATTTTATTATTAATAACAACCATTTTATCTTTTCCAATTCTCACTTAATTTCAAATGTTCATTCAATTTTTTTGATATATATATTCATAAGACTTAATCATGCATGACTAAATAAAATCTATCAATATAATAATCAAATGTAAATTGAGTAATAAGCATCCTATATTTGAGATCCATAGATATTTAAAATGTAATCATGAAACCAACAATGAAACACATATATGTACACACGCACACGCGCGCGCTCACACATATAAACACATAGAAAGCATATGTTTAAATATATAAATTTATGAGATTAACTTTTAAATCTATTCTATGAAAGAACTAACACTTTCAAAATAATAAGATAACCAAAAAGCAAAGTAAAATATTCTCTATACTCTTTTTCCAATAGTTTTGATCCTTAAAAGAAAAAAATTTAAAATCTTGTATTGTCACTTTTTATTTTCAAACTTTCCTATTATTTTATTTTATTTTTTGGATTATGAATACAGACATATACATCTGCATTTATATTATAATTATAAGGTAATGTTTATTTTCTTACCAATTTTTATACATCACACTATAGTAATTACACAATTTATGTAGCCATGTGAGTATATAAAATTAAAAGGAAAAAATAAATATAAAAATGATAAGTGATGCCATGCTCCAGCTCCTTTATGAGCAACGCAGGTGATGAGAAGGCGATCATTGTCTCTTATGAAAGTTTAGGCCTATTAAGGAAAGAACAAATATGAATGTCGGGCATATAGTTGCATTAGTAACTTTGGTGAAAGTTAAAAATGTGATACATAAAAATAATAATTTCATGTCGAAGCAACAATATTATTTGTTATATTCATTATTATGAAAAATGCAAATAGAGAATGGACCATAATTTACTCAATGTTCACCAAATTATAAAAATTATGTGATAACTAAAACATTTATATCGTGTTTTACAGAGTTGTTGGATCTGCCATGTGGAAATTAGATTGTGATCAATTTAAGATATAATTTACTGGGTCCATCTTTATTTCGAAACTTGTGTGATCATAATTGTTGAGTCTGTCTTTACAATCGGGGCTAGTATGATCACAATTGATGGGTCCGTCTTTATGATTGAGAATAGTTTGATCACAATCATTGGGTCCATCGCCTTTGTATGGAGCTAGTGTGATTTCATATGTATCAATTCTTTGGTCGAAGTGAGAGCTTGAGCTCTCTTTTTTAAAGACGAATTTACTCCGCTATGATACTTACAATTTCTAGCAATCATCTCCCAAGATACAACAATCTTTTTCTAGAGATAGCAACACTGCAAATCTCTAGAAACAATTAACTTCAAAATGTATCGAAACTCGCTATATCACGATATCGAACATCAATCTGCACCTTTTGTAGTGCTATGAAACTACTACCAAGTAATGGATATATAATCTATCTTTCTTTGTAGCATCTCTACGCTATTACATGGATACAAAATCCAAACACTTTGTAGCTTAAACTAGCTGCAAAGTCATGTTGAATATGAATTCACATGCTATTACATATTTATGAATTCAATCCATGAAAATTAGCTAACTAGGGGAGTCTATTTATAGATGATGGAAGGTTGTCTTCCAATAAATTTAACTTTTACAAAAGTACAAATGCAAAACCATAACTGTTGAAGAAAAATATGCTAAAATAGTCGCATTAAATTAAGCGACATACTTTTGCATTAATCTTCATTTACCCGAAATTGGTTTTGAGTAATTATAATTCGCTTAATTAATTGGTAAAATCCAATTTAACAAAGCCAATTTTCGAACACATGTAACTAATCACAACAATGTTTGCATGAGATAGATTGCATGAATTGTGTGATCTCATTTATCATTTTGATAAAGGAAGATTACGTATATGTGAAATTATCAAATTTGGTTATCTCTACTTTGTTGCTCCCCCCAGTACCAAGGACAATAATACCATCTTAAGAAAGAGTGAGAAATTAATTTCGAGAATGGGAAGAAGATTAGCGATTGCGCCTTTGGACCAACGATTATATATTGAATATTGAGGTTAAAATTATATGTGGTATGGCTACGCATTAAACACGAGCTGGCTTGTCAGTACAATATTGCATGTCATATGAACACTAATCAAGGTTAGATCTTTTAATCTCCCTTATACTACGGCAGTGGCAATGCCACATGTGTTTTAGTAGGGTCCCATGACCCCACTGAATATATATATATATATTTTACTAAAGTATGTATATATATAAATATATATTACTATTATATATACGGTTGAAGGCGAGTATCAACAGTACTTTGGCTTGTGTAGGAATTATTTTCCCTGTGGGCTTACAATAAAGTAGAGCAAACATTTTTTTTTTGGCCTTTTTTGTTCTGTTCTGCCAAGCAAGTTGCTTTCCTTCCTTTTTGTTCTGTTCAGCCAAGCAAGTTGCTTTCCTTTCTTTTTTTCCTGTTCTGCCAAGAACATTTGGTGCGTGTAGGAATTATTTTTCCTGTGGGGCCTACTAAAAAGCAAAGCAAATGTTTCCTTTGTTCTTTTTTATTCTGTTCTGCCAATGACATTTTTTCCTTCATTTCTTTTTTTTCCTGTTCTGCCAAGAATGTTTTCCTAAAAACCCTAGCGCTATCCCTCTTATTACCTCCACCTCCCAAACACATAGTAGCACCAAACCCACTGGCGAAAGCAAAGCTTAAAGTTTATAGACCATAACATGGACATGGACGAACTCTTGTTCTCCATAGGCCAAACTTCTGACAAGCACAAGCTCTACTCTTTAATGTCGCCGTACAAAAGCCACAACCTCTCGGTAAGATCTCACACAAGACCGAGTGCCAAAGATCGCTCGCTTTGCTCAATTGGATGAATGAAGTAGCAATATGCACTCCCTCTGCGTTTGCTTACAATGTGGTGTTGCCTCATGTGTTGTGGGAAAAGCAATGGAAGATTGTATATGGGTTGTTCGACGAAATGCACGAAAGAGCTTTGTCTCAAGATAAGTATACATATTCTACTCTGATTACGCATTCTAGGAAAAAGGGTCTCTTTGATGATGTTTTATCTTGGCTTCAGAAGATGGAACTGGACTATGCACTGGGGGATTTGGTTTTGCTACAAATTTTAGATTTTTGTTCAATTATTGGAGGAATAGAACTCTCGTTGTGGTTTCCTCCATTTTCAATTCTCATGTGGCTTGTGAATAATTTGTATAATAATTAAATAAATATTAAACTGTTAAAGACATAAGTATTATTGATTATACTTCAGCTATTTTCTATTAAAAGAACAGTTATAACTCTTTGTTAAATAACATGTCTCTTCAGATAAGTCCCATCACACAATTATAAATATGACTACTTATAACCTATTATAACTTTATTATTTGCATTTTTTGTTTGGTTCTTTTAGGCGACTTCCTTTTTATGTAATCTCAACCTTTTTTGCTTTTTTTTCAAATTTTGCATCTTAGGATTTTTATGGGTTCATGTGGTTTTCTTATTCGTTTTTCGAAGTTTGTCGAACTTACATTTTATTATCTTTGTGTCTTCAATGTGGGAGATGATTATATATTTTGTCCCATGCTAAAAGGATCTCGTAAAATTTGCAATCTTATTTCGCATTCGTGGAAATTACTTTCTATATGCCTTATTTGGCTATTAATTAAATAGGGTTTTGCATCATGGTAATTCATTTTGGATTGTTTTATGAGGCTTTAATTTAGTAGTATCAAGATAATGAGTTCTGTCAGTTCAGAAGTTGTATCATTAATGATTTTTAGTTTGGTGTTTTTCTTTAATATATAATTATTAATGGTTCAGTGATTGGATATTTTTGTTGAAGTTTTTTTTTTTTAACCTTTGCACCTAGAAAAAGAAAGGGAAAAAAATTCTAAGGTTTAGCTGATTTCCTCAATCCTGATTCTGTTGCTTGGTGTTATAATAAATTGAAAAGAAAAACAAAGAATTAGTCATTGTAAATATTTGTGAAATTAGCTTTTGTTGAAAGAAAGTGTGCTACTTTTCCCATGGAGATTCGGATCTCGAATGGAACTTTTTTGCTTTCATCTTTGTTCTTTTGGCAGTAATCGTTGCTATAATGTTGAGTCTCTTTTATTATTATTATTTTTTTTTTTACTCTTTTAATGGTTCTTGGTCTATCTATCGTCAAGAGATGTGTCCCATGTTAGATGTTTATCTTTATTATTTTCAAGAAAACGAGTTTCCAAATATTTACAACTGTTGGAAATCTTGTATAGTACGCATGTGTATTTCATACAGATTGACATAAAAAATGTGCGGACTCATTTACAGTCATCGGAGGAAAAAATTTAAAGCCTTAGAGTTTTAGATGCAGTGATGTGTATGTGTGTCTAAATTCATATGGTCAACCGCCATCCTAATACCTTGGAGACGTAAAATATTTCTTCTGTATTCAATCTAATGGCACAATCACCAATAATGGCTTTATTCTCATCTGTGGTCAATAGATTTTATAATTTCTAGAATGCAAATATATCATACTTAGCATTCTCTATATTGTTTTTGTGATTTTCCTTATATTGTTGGCTCAAGTTTTGTTATTTTAGTGTGGATTGGACTACTAATGTTATGTGGAAGTTGAGATGTTTAAGGTGTTTAATGTTGCAAATTCTATTTTACGTTTTTGATATTGGATAGTGAATTTGGTACTTGAAGTGGTTGTCCATCAGAACCAATCAAATTAATCAAAGGCTCCCAAAATCAAAGTCTTGGAAAAGACTTTGTGATGTTTTCAACAAATATATGTTATCTCACTACGGCCGATATATATAAATGTAAGGTTCTATGATGATATTTAGTTAATTTTTAGTTAGTATATTTGTTTGTTTTTCAGAGGATGTAGATAACTATAATCTTGACTTTCTGTGTCGTATTTTTAATCATTATATGATTACTTTCGATTTCCAAAATTTATAGTTTCATAAAGTCTTAAATTATTATTTTTTAGAATTATATATTGTGTTTCTATCAAATAGAAATCGACAAGCATGGTACTGCACCCCTTCTAGTATATATACATATATATATATATATTCAAATTCTAGATTATTAAATATATATATGTATGGGATCTCACTTTGAAATTGACAACAAATCACTAAATAAAAATTTAGGACTTTAGAATATGAAAAGTTTGAACTGTGAAAAGTTGATTAGCACTAGAATTTGAAGTTTGAAGAAAACTTCAATTTGGCTATTTTTTTTCTTTTTCTTTTTTAATCGACATCCGAATATCAAAGCAAATTATTCTACCCACAACTTCTGCTTATTAGATTTCAATCAATTTGTCAAACTCAAGTGTTTAGCATAATATATATCTTGATATGTTGATTCACCATACCTTGGTAAAGATAATTTTTTAAAATAATTTTTATCATTTAATAGCATTTTGAAGAAACCCTCTTGAATAAAGATTCTGGAGTCGTCACTATACAATGATATCAACATGGTGTTGTAAAATTGCATTTTACAATACCAACAACCAAGCTCAAATTTCAATTAAAGTAATCTAAATGTATTTATGAAATATCAAGGTAATTCTTATTCTTATTTCCGAATTTTGAGCTTCTCCAAAATTGTATCACCATTATTTCAGCACTGCAGCCTGCAACACAATTAATATGTAATATGGGCCAAGATCATCAAATTGTAACCATGTCAACATCTCAAACCCGCATACATAAAAGCCCATATCAGCCCAATTAACGGGGCAGCCAGCTAGTTCTGTCAGTCAACGGTTACTTCGGATCAGCAAAATTCAAACGAATATGAAATCGCATCCGTCCATTACATATGACAACTGATCTCAACCGTAAACACATGTTCTGTATTAGAATTCCGCCCAGTGTCTGGCTCCGCGATCCGACATGGCATTAAACTGGATTTAAAATCCGGATTTGAAGTCCGCAATTTAAAAACTTGGTCCTAAAAAGTGAACCCACCACACTGAGCTTCAAAACAGAATTTTAGAGAGAGAAAGAGAGAGGGGAAAAGCAAACGATAATATCGTTTCAGTGTGAGAGTGAGCTTCGGTGGGAGTTCTTACATCTTCAAATTTTGCCTTCTTATCTCTGTAAGTTTCAAATTTATCCACCTCTTTTTATTAATTCTCAGTCGCTGGAGCTTTACTTGTTCTGCTATCCTCTTCGTAGCGTTTTTAACGTTAAATTAAGTACCTTTGCAGGTTAGGGTTTTGTATTGTTCTATGAGAATTCTCTGTTTTCTTGGTATGTTTGCTCCTTTTTCATGTTGAATGTTGGTTTTTTATTTGTTTCTGATGAGCTAGTGACCGTGGAAGTGATCCTGTAGATCTTGTTTAAGGCATGTGGAATCTCGTTGTTTCTAAGCATTCATTTCTTTAATTATCTGTGCCGTGTTTGGTGTAACTTCTTTGAAGTTGAGGGGATATTTAATTCCAATTGCCCTTGTCTTTTCGTTTTCCTGCTCATATCTTGCAGCTTATGTATTCCCTTTCTTTGTAATTTTTCTGCGGGGACGCAATAAGAGTGTGAGTGTGTGTGCGCGCGCGCCTGTGTAAGCCTCTTAGGTCAGCTTTTTTGTTTAAACGCTTTTAAAGCCGCACTTGTTCCCTTAATATGCTTTTCTCGTTAGCATTTGTGTTTTCCTCTTTTTGTTGTTATCTATATGAGTTTTTCATACGTTGTGCTCTGGTCAGGGAAAAAGAAACAGGTTTATCTGTACTCCCATACTTCAGTTTTAGCTGTTATGGGTGAAGGAGATGTGGCGTCTGAGAAACCAGAGTCTGTGGCAAATGGGAATGCTGAGTTGCAGAAAAATGCTGGAGTGGCTGAAAAGAAGGAGGACGTAACAGGGGAGCAGCATGATGGTGTAGAAAAAAAGGCTGAGGTGGATGATGAAAAGAAGGGGGATGTAACAGATAAAAAGGGGGAGCAGCATGATGGAGTAGAGAAAAAGTCTGAGGTGGATGAAAAGACAGAGGATGCAATAGATAAAAAGGCGAAGCAGCATGATGGAGTAAAACAAATGGATGAAGATAAAAGCAATGTGAAAGTTGAGGCTCAGAATATGGATGTTGACAAAGAAGAAGTCAGTGAAAGCAAGGAAATTGAGAAAAAGGCGGAGGATGAAACAGTTGCGAAAGAAGGAGAGAAAGAAATCAAAGCAAACAAAGAAAAGCAAGTAGGAGAATTAGGAAAGGGGGAAGACAAGACTGAGGAAATGGAGGAGGACACTGAGGAGAAAACCAAGGATGCAGCTGAGGATCATGTTGAAGAGGAGGTTGGTGAAGCAAAAGACGAGGAAGAAAATCAGGAGGAGCCTAACAAAGAGAAAGGATCAAAGAAACGTCCGAGAACAAAGAGTAGTGGTGGTAAAAGAGACAAAAGTACTAAAAAGGATCCTGAAGAGAAGAAGGAGAAAGAACCTAAAACCCCAAAACAGAAAAAGACAAAAGAACCTAAACCCTCAGTGGATAAAAAGGAGAAGGAGCCAAAAACCCCTGCAGCTTCCACAATTGATCGCCCTGTACGTGAACGGAAATCTGTAGAGAGATTGGTTGCCACAATTGAGAAGGACTCCTCAAAGGAGTTCCACATTGAAAAGGTGCGACCTTTAAGTTCTTTATTTGGTGCGTTCAGCCTTTGTGGGTATTCTACTGGCTATATCATACAGTATTAAATGACTTAGTCCCAAAGATTTACTCCGTGACGCTTTAGTGTTTCCTTGCAGGGTCGCGGAACTGCACTCAAAGATATCCCAAATGGTATATTTCTTAACAGTTCATTTGCCTTTACATCAAGCATGCTTGCACATCAAGATTTTGTTTTGCAATGTGCAATGACGGCTGCATTGTTTGGTTCTTTTTGCTTAGTTGTATATTTTCTCTTTTTATTGAATGGCATAATTATCGAAAAACATGTTTTATGGGGTACCATGCATGATACAACTAGCCTGCGTCCTATGGGCCCTAAAAGTTTTATTATATTTATGAATGCTAAAAAGATAATGATAACACCCTAAACCGAGGAGCTTGTAGCCTTGTACTAATGACAATGTGATTTATTTTTTTGGTGGTCTCTGCCACAACTAGAAGGTTGTTTTTGGGTCTCACATCCCATAGTGCTGTTGACAATTGAGCTATCGAATGCTAGCCTTGGTGATTTCCAAAGAGCATGTTGATTTGTGTTAATGCTCCACATTCGATCAACTAAGAGATGGTTCATCGTTTGTTCATTTTTGCTATGTCATTAAGTTATTACTGCCTTACCTGCTTGGCACTATTTTCCTATCCCTGGAAATAGAGACTGGCACTGGCAGATCCCGAATTGACGAGCTTCACAGATTGTTGTGAGGCCTAATGAACAAAACCCAAAGAATTTGGATGTTATTACAGATATTGTGCACTTTGTTGAATAATGAGATTATACTCTTTGAAACTCTTTTCTACTTGTGTTCACATTTCACTTTAAGCATTGGCTTTTGGTTCTTGGTTTTGTGTATTTGGAGGTTTATTTACCTAGTCAAATAACAAATATATTGGTACTTGGTAGTAAGGCAAAGTAACATGGTTCTTGCTGCCATTAATTAGAACAGATGAGTGAATAATGATGTAAAGGCTAGTAGCAAAGGTGGTGTTCTACCAATGGCTGAATGCTATGTTACCACTTCTTACACCCGACACTGGCTTTTGTATGTTCATGCTGTTGTGTGTTCATCTGCGGTGGTGGCTATTCTTTTTTGTTCTCTGGGCAAATGGTTGACAAAGTGATGCTGAAGTTATAAACATGATTAGAACGCAGGCAGACATTCTTGTTATAACCATATATTTAAATATATATGCGTATGTATGTGTGATAGTGTGTGCGCGTCGCAAACATTTATATGAGGTGATACGCGACAGAAGTCTGTTCTTTTGTTTAAGTACGATATGATGCTCATCTTTTTCGTTGTTTTAAGTACTGCCAATTGCTCATGATTTTTTATTCAATATTCTGCAATTTGATTAGAAGTTTCTCATATTTGCTGTGAATACTATTATTTATGTCATCTGTTTTTTCCTTTTTCAAATGATGTCCAGCTGTGGAGCTGTATGAATGGATTTGGTCTTATTTCTGAACCACATTTTTATTTCAGTGGCATATAAGTTGTCAAGAAAGAAGACTGAGGAGACCTTCAAATTGCTACATACTATTCTTTTCGGAAGAAGAGGAAAGGTAACACCACAGAGTTCTTATTGTTAGCTTATTCTTGGTTAAGCTTCATACAGTTAGCATCGTGGGTCTCTCTCTCTCCCTCTCTCAAGTTATGACTTCTCTTTGAATAGTCCTACTAAATGTTTGTAGTTTGACCTATACTTCTTCACCGAACTGCACTTTGAGCTTGTTGTGGTCAGGAGTTGAAAGCATGTGTATTTCAGCCCGTGGTTCAGCTGCTTTCCCAATTTCTTGCAACATATTTCTTCCAAAGTGCTGTTTCCAAGAATTCACTCTCTGGTGTTGCTGCCGGAGTGAATAGTATTTTTGATACCCAACAATTGTTACTCTTAGATGATATGTCACATTTTCAAATTTGCTACCCTCTATAGATATTTTCTTCTTGTGGGTGACGATGAATTTCAATTCAGATTCAATGTGAATCGCCTATCTTTTGCCAATCTTGCAAATTTGTTGCGTAACAGTATATATTTATTTGAATGCTTTGCACTTGATATGATCTGTTGCAACCTGAGAAATAGTATGCATTATTTGCTTCCCACAAAAATTACTTTTCTTATTTTGGGTGACTTTGAAATTGAAGTTAGATTCCATTCAATATTTATTAACCTATCATGCATAAATCGTGCAAATTTGTTCTATAATATATAGTGAATTTAATGCCTTGCACTTGTATGAGTCTCTGGTAAGGGCGGAAATGTTGATATGCAGTAGTTGTCTAAACGTGCTTCCGTTGACATATCTTGATTCATTCTTATACTTGTCTGCTATCCAGGCTGCTCAAGTCAAAAGCAATATATCAAGATTCTCTGGGTTTGTTTGGCATGATAATGAGGTACAAAGATACTCAATAATGTGTTCTTTCTAGATTATACATAAATATTTGGTTCCTCTTCGACAGGAATTTTGAATTTTCTCCTCTGGATGAACATTGTATCAGGAAAAGCAAATGATAAAAGTCAAAGAAAAGCTTGACAAGTGCGTTAAGGAGAAACTTGTGGAGTTCTGTGATGTTCTTGATATACCAATTTCTAAAGCTAATACAAGGAAGGTTTGTTTGTATCTCTCAAGTCTTAACATGAACTTAAGCATCAAAGTTATAACATGCGTTAGACTGTTATTCATGCCTTTAATTGGAAATTTTAACTCCAAAATTATTGTCCATTTGTTGATCTGCATATTCTGCTTTTGAGTTTTATTAGTGAGCTGATCTTATTATATATCCTGTCACACTGGGTGGCAAACCCTGCAATGAAGTGTTAATGTGCTACAAAGCATCTTTGCCACATTGATTTCTGATAGGCTAAATTCTAAATTTCTGTGATTTTGTTTTCAGGAAGATATCATTGCTAAGTTGATAGAATTTTTGATGGAACCTCGTGCAACTACCACTGAGTTACTTGCAGAGAAGGAGCAGGTTCTACACTGAGTTAAACTTATGTTTATTTATTTATGGATTTATTTATTTTTGTGTCTGTAAGTAATTTACATACTTGTCTTGATAATGACCAGTCAAGTAAGAGCAAAAAGAGAAAGAGGGTAAGCAAATCAGCATCTGGAAGTAATACGCCACCCAAAGGCTCAGCTAAGGTACCTTTTTTGTTGTCATTTGAACTTCTCTGTCTTTGAATTTTTTGTCCTCTTTTCTTTTTCTCTTCTTCTTCTTCTTCTTCCTTTTTTCATTTTTTTTATTTTTTATTTTTTTTGGGTGGGGTGGGAGGGGATAAAAGGGCAAAGGTTCACTTTGTTCAAATAAAGCTAGGATTATTGCGGGATACATGCTCTGGCAATCTTTGAGCAGTATATTAGGACAACTTTGCTGTTGTCCTTTGATTCTCTGCAATTGTTATGTTATTTAATCATTTAAGAAAATAAATTAGTTGTTTCACCTCTGGATCGTGCCTGCAATGTTAACATTTCAGTCAATTGAGTTGGGCGTTAGGAGGAATAAACATACACTGGCCTTTTCTTGTCTGAATCTTGACAAGTTCCGCAGCAAGGCATGTGGATATAGCCATGGCAATGTTGCATGTAGGCATGCGCGCGTGCACACACACACACACACACACAGAGACATCTGCAAGCAGATTTTTGGGTGAAGCATGTGGTGGTGAGGCATTGTTAGGAACTTTTGGCTTTTCAACCTGTGGTTCTAAATCGCGCATTGAAGTTGGAGGTTTGAAAATTTGCTTCATAAGTAAATACAAAATGGAAGAGACATCATGGGGTTCTGAACCCACCTCTTAAACAACTGAAAGAGCAAATCTCTGTTTTTCCGCTATTGGGCTTCAGCTAATTTCATACATAAATGCTATAGATGGTTTCTGATAATACTCTGGGAGTTTGCTTGAGGTTTTAGTCTGGTATCCAGAATCTCACAAGGCTCTATGTATTGAAATTTGAGAAATAAACTGACTGAAACAGTAATGGATAGAGAAAAGGAGAATTAAAATGATCTAAACAATTATTGTGAATGGAAGCTCAGCTGTGAAATTAGATTGATCAAATTTAACCAAATTGAGATACAATTGGAAGATTGTTGTGTTAACTGTATTATTCAAAATTCTGAATTTATGTATCCTTTCACCCATATTATGCCTGCTATCTTCAGAGTCGAAAGAAATCTGAGACTGCATCTAGAAAGGGTGGAGAGACTAAAAGCACACCATCACCGCCTGAGACAGAAGATGAATCTGGAGAAGAGAAAGAGGAAACACATGAAGAAGAAGATACAAATGGTATGCCAGAAAGGTCAGGGGATGAGAAGTCTGACCAAGCAGAAAGTGAGGAGAAAGAAAGTGAATCTGAAGACGAATCTGATGAGGAGAAAGGAAAGCAGAAGCGAGGATCAGCAAAGTCCTCTGCAAAGAAAGGATCTGCTGTAAAAGCCAAAACCAAGAAAGAAACAATCTCTAAAAAAGCCAGCCCTCCACCCAAAAAAGCACCAGCAAAATCACCGCCGAGTCGCTCAAAAAACAATGACATGACTGCAAAGAAGTCTTCGGGTAAGAAGAAAGATGAGTCTGGCAAGAAGCGACCAACACCAAAGAAGTCAGCATCAAAGGAGAGCCCTGGTGGGATTTTTATTTTTATTTTTATTTTCTTTTTTTCCTTCTTATTTTATCAACTACATGATGAAGACAAAAAATTTTAACTGGTTAAATTAGTACACCTTTTTTGTTGCCTTTGATGAGAATCTGTCTTTTGAATTCTTCTGTTCAAATACAGGGAAGAAGGTTCTGAAAGTGAAAGACAAGCTCAAGGAGGAGAAATTAAAGCCAAATGATGATGAACTCAGGAATGCAATTTGTGAAATCCTTAAAGAAGTTGATTTCAATACGGTTTGTCTCTGATTCTCTTCTGTCTTTGAGTTGTTCGGGAGGGGTAGGGGAGGTATTTGGTTGCTTCTTATACTTTGTGCTCTGTATTAGGGCTTCTGCCTTTGAATGTTATGCTAGTTGGTTAGATGGTCCCAAATCACCCATCTTTCGAAGGATGCAGGTGCCCCCCCGCGGGGGGGGGGGGGGGGGGGGGGGGGGGGGTGTTTAGCGTCACACCCTCAGAGTCTAGAGAACAAAATGCTCTTCTGTATTTGTTCTGTAACATGGAATCAGGTGTCTTTTCGGCAGTTTAAAACTCAATGCCTAATCTGATAAATGAGAATTCCAGGGAAGACGTGTGGAGCTCAACTGAGGCATTACTTGGAGAATTGACTTTTGGGCTTCTCTTTCTGTTAGAGTTGAAAGTGTTGATTGTGGATCAATAGTTTTATTTTCTGTTATCTAATTTGTTAAAAGATCTTGCTTTTATACTGTTTTTAACACCTGATACGCTTATAAAATTTTGCAGGCTACCTTCACTGATATTCTGAAGCTACTTTGTAAGTTCCATTTTTTCTCCTCCATGTCCTTCTATCCTGCAGATGACTAGAAGTCTCTTTTTTTAACTCTTCCTGAACATTCCTATGTTTCATCTGTTCTGTTTAAATCTCAATACCTGGTTCAAAGCAGGGGATGGCCTGGATGGAATCGTAGTATTGTTAGAACTTTGATTTTAGTTGGGGAAGAATGTATTTTGTTATTGTGGTACTAGTTATATACGTCTGATTTACTCTTTTATATGATATATGTACATTTTACTATGAGCTGGGTAGGGAGGGACAGCCACTTGTCTTCTGCTGAGCCTGTGGACCCATGTTATCTGAAATGTTAAGCAGTTCTTGTTGTTTTGGATGATGCTTAAAGTAAAAGTCCATGTTTTACTTCTTGATGACCAATTCTCGTTGCCATTTCAGCCAAGCGGTTCAATACGGATCTGACCCAGAGAAAAACCTCGATTAAGCTCATGATTCAGGATGAACTCACAAAACTAGCTGATGCGGATGATGCAGATGATGAAGAGGATGAAGGTAATGCTGAGAAGAATGAGAAAAAGCCTTCCACCCAAGGTGTTAAGGCCTAGCAACCCTTCTATAAGATGTTACATGAAGACTGGTGTACACTAAATCCTTACCACCTACAGCTTCATTTCTTCCACCATAACTTAGATTGGTCCTGCTGCTGTGTAGAGTTATCTTCCCAACCCACTGGAGTTGAGTCAGCTGTAATTTAATGTTAGCGTTATTACTGGTCCATACTTTTGCAGTTGTGATTCATAGAAGTGACTGCTGCAACTTGTCATGTACACAGATGGAGTCGTAGGATTTGTATTTGATTCCGATGTAGCGTGACCCTTTAATAGGAGGAGATAAGTGTTGTGACTTTTACTCGGTTATCATTGCTTACTGTTGTAGGTTGAGTTCAATGTTCTGGCATGCTATCTGTTTTCAACACTGGGCATAGGCATCTTTCGTTCTCTTCCGCAGGATATTATGTTCTATGATTGAGTTTTGGGTGATTAGAGATCAGCCGGGCAGATCTGAGTTTGTGATGTTTTTAGCTTTCAAGTGCTTCAATTGTTTGGTCTTCTTGCATGCAAGATCTAATACATGTTTGGCCCTACTGAAACCTAGCCACTTGGTCGCTGGTTCTTGGCCGCTTGGTTAACTATGCCCGCTTCAGTTTTGAATGCTCTTAACTTTTTAGCCAATGTTTAAAGTGGATTGGAGACCGAACTGGTGGTCTTATTGATTATTGAATATGAGTTTGACCTGTTCAATTGATGTGATGTCAATATAAAAATAATAATATTATATGATAAATAATAGAAAAATTACAGAAAAAAAAAAGAAAAAAATTACAAAAAAATATCAGCTATGTTTTTTGTTTAACTAGATAAAACTCTATTTATTATATTTCTAAATATTATTAGTTGTCTATTTTGAAAATATTAATGAAAAATTATTTCACTTTTTTTTATCATTCTAAGTTATCAAAATTCATCTCAAAAGCATTAAATCTTTTAAACTTCACCATTTAGTGTTTCACAAGAATTTGGAAAGATACATATAGGATTGGGAGTGGGTTTTCACGCCCATATATATATATTTTTTTCCTTCGTGTGAAATGGAGCGAAGCCGGGGAGATGCTGCACTGCTTTTGCTGACTAGCTGTCCGCTTCTGCCATTCTTTCGCTGTTTTACTTTTAATTTGGCCCCTCTTTCATTATATTAAAAAAAAAAAAAAAAGAAGAAAATTTGAAAAAAATCGGAACCAATTTTATTGGTTCAACTCGGTTCTTGACCGGTTCCCACTGGTTAGCACCGGTTAATTGTGCCACTAGTTTTTAGTGGCTAATCGGCCCGAAGAGATGGCCAGTTCCCAATCGAACCGGCTGGTTCGGGTCAATTTTCAAAATATTGATTTTATGAGATTTGGTTTACCTATTTAGTTTGTAATTAGGGTAAAAAATTGTTTACGACTTAACTCGATGTTCGTGGTACCTTGTTTTGTGGAGCAATCGATTGTTACAATTACCTATATTTTTTAATCTATTTTGAGTTCCCATTAACAAACATGTCCAAGAGTGAGAATGATGTTTCCTACTGTTGGATTAAAAAAAGATTTATTTGTAATATTCTAATCAAGGTTTTGATCATAATATGCAGAGTGTTTTATTGAAAATTTATTTATAATATTTTAGTCAAGGGTCTAGTCGTAATATATAGAGTGTCCTATGATAATTTCAAATTTCAAGAAATTTTAGGTAATTATTCCTTAATATAGTTATATCATATATATATATATATTCAAAAATAGTTAACCGCAAAGTAGAAATTAATCAATAACTCTCTACTAGCTCGTGAGTAAATTCAGAATTAGCAACTTGTTATTTGAGTGGAATTTCAAATCCTATGCCTGAGAACCACATATCACATTCACAGGACATTAAAATGAGGGAAGATAGCAACTTCACCTGGTGGTAGTGGTGGCGGTTGTTTGGTCGGCACTAAATTATTAATTATTGCAAGCAATTAAGTGGAGCACTCACTCTTTAACACTAATTTAATGCCCAAAGTGCATCTAAGAAAATTATA
>JACFYI010003548.1:685447-702111 GCA_014898755.1 Handroanthus guayacan | reverse complement strand
GATATCTGGTGGAGCTGTCGCGCAGACCACTACTGTATATTATTTTGTAATTAATAACATGGAATATAATATTTCCCTGTTGACTTATGGACTAATTTTTGTCCGAGAAGAAAAATTAAATACTTAAAAATTATTATATTTAAATTTTTATTTGTAAAACCATTGCACTGATATATTAAAAGGATAAATTATATTTTTTACTTATGTGATATACCTAATTAGCAAGTAATTTTTCTTGAAAAAAAAAATCTAGCTAATGGCGCTTCTATGTTTTTAAAAAAATTACAATTGATCATTAAATTTAATATGTGTTTCACGCATGTTCATTTTGTAAGTATCATTGTAATTTGGTCATTGAAATATTATTTTTACTCTTCCTTCTTAAGTTATTTGAACTCTCGACAACCAAGAATTCTCAAGTTATGTGACAATTTTAGGACAAAAGAATGGTTTTAGTTGAAATTTTAGATAGAAATTCCCAATTTTAAGATTTAATTAGCAGATAGGATGATTCGAATTGAGTCAGAGAGACTGAAAAATGGTTTTGTTCACAAACATGTATGAATTTATTTTGTATGGAGGTAATTTCGTCTGAATTTAATGGCTAATTATAATTTTTTTTTAAAACACATGAATGAAATCAATTAAATTCTTTTATAGAGTATATTTGCCCGGGATAGTAAACACAATTTACCCTATATTAAAATATTAATTCGAAATATATGACTTCGAGACTTTGTTATGCAGCCAAACTAATCGATTGCAGAGTGTCAGCAAACCAACTAAAACAGTAATAATATTGAGGCCGTAAATGATCACCTAAACTAAGTTTACTACTAAGAGTGTGTTTGACAGGGTGTATAAGATTTGATTATGGGAGTTAACATTCCATAGTCTCTTATTTGATATCCAATATTGAGGAATTGAGCCGGCCTGACACTAGCCCCAGGCACATACTGTAGCATACTATTACCCTCTATTGTAATAGTAGGTGGAGCGACGTGATTCAATATATAATTTGTGTGATTGAAAAATGTAATTGAGAAAAGTACAAATTTACCCTTGGAAATATTTTGACAATTATTTAGTCACAAAAACTATAAAAAGTAATAGTCAATGAGTAATCTAGTAAAATACCATCACACATCCCTTAATATGATCTATTAAACAAGAGAATTATATTGAGATACATCAATCATACAATCTCAATGTAATTTATCGAACAAGAGGTTGAAATGTTCTACATTACCTAATAATTAATAAACCATCACTTTGAAATTTTCTCATATTCTCTGTCAAACACATCCTAAATAAAAAGGGATGCGGATAGAAAATACTAATAGGCATTTACTTATCTTCTTTGGAGCTAAAGCTGAAAATATTTCCTTAAACAATACATAATTGAGTAGGAATAGCTAATTTGCCCAAACAGAATCAAAGTGAGTGAGGGGGACCTACAAACAATTATTAAGAAGCTCGACACTAGAAGAGTTTTTGCTCAATTTTTAGGCAGACAGACCTACCCGTCTTGTCACAATTGAAGATCATCATGTTCTAGAAATCTTTGAAACAACACATGCACTGCTCCTCAACACAATATCAAATAATCAAACATAAAAAATAATTTTAAGATATTTCAAACAAAAATATGAACATTATTATATTTAAGTAGTAATTTACACCATCATATTTCACTAACCACTTTCTTAAGTAACTAATCCCCAGAAAAAAGAAAAAACAAAAAAAGAACAAAACCCCTTTAATAACATAAGGAGGAAGAAAAAAATTATATAGGACAACTGCCCCAAAAACATATTTGCTCATTTGACAAAATCAAACTCATAGGTACACATATACTATACTTTATAGAACTATAATATATAATTGAATATATATTAAGTCACTGTCACCATCACCGATCAATCTATTTAATCATTCATCAGGATGTGGCAAGTCAAGTCAAGCTACCTTGGCCTCCCACTACCAGCACCTGGGCCGGATCCCATATGATAACCCGACCCGATTTTACCGGACCCACCGCCTGCTGCCATCTGCCCGTAGCCATAAACGGGTCCTCCCTGGTGACCCATCATATTCATGCCATACATCCCATCATAACCACCACCACTGCTACCCATGTTCACTACTCCGCCATTTCCTCCGCTGCCGCCGGCACCGCCGCTCTCCTTCTCCCCTCTGCCGGCCATGGCGCTCTTCTCACCCTCCATATCCCTAAACCTCTGTAAATAAATCTTCAGCGGCTCCACGTAATCCTCAAATCCTAGAGTGGTCATCGCCCACAACAAATCGTCGCCGTTGATCGTTTTCCTCTTCTCGCGCTGACACTTGTCCGATGCCTCACCGGTGATGAAGCTGATAAACTCCGAAACGCATTCTTGCACTGTTTCTTTCGCGTCTTTGGATATTTTGGCGTTTGCGGGCAACGCTTTTTTCATTATTCTACTGACGTTGGCGATGGGGAGGAACCTGTCCTGTTCTCGAGGAGAGCTCTCGTTGTGAGAGTTGTGATCCCGGTGACCCCCCGATTCATTATCTGAATCCGCCATTCTTTTCACTCAAAAGATTTAGGGTTTTTGGGTATAATAGTTGTCTTTCTGAGAGGAGTGAGCACTATAAGTGAAGAAGGACAGTGGAGAGAAATCTTCAATGATTTATTTCAGAAAATCAGTACGAACTGCAGCTTTTTAACTGGCTCTGGTAAATTAAAGTTTTCCAGCAGAAATTTAAAGGAAAAAGAAGAAGTCAAAACTGAATTATAAACGTTGAATCTCAAATATTTCGATTTTTAACTTCACATTCAACTTCCACAAGTCAGTTATTCACTACCTAGACCAAATAAAAAATAAAAAATAAAAATCTCTACTTATGCTGTTGAAAGAAAAAGATATAGAAACGAGAAATATAAATCAAAACTTCAAATATATCTAGAAACTCAGATAACGCAAATCACTCGACAGAAAATTGCTACAATTCTGGAATAAAATTCCAGTTTTTTTACTAGTTACAGGAAGAAGAACTGAGAAAAGGATAATCGACGGAGTACCTCCGACGAATATTCCGGCACCGGAAAATCGAATTACAGAAGCGAGGAGTTGATGAGAGAGAGGAAGGGTACGGGGGTTTGGAGTCTATGGAGAGAATGTGAGGTCCGTTGGATCAAATGATATAATAACGCGATCGTATGGTGCACGTGGAAGATTCTGGACCGTCGCATGTCGATAACTATGCTCTCGCTGAGACGAAATATCTGCCGTTCGATTGATTGTGGGTGGAAGGATCATGGCCTTCGATTTCCTATCTGGGACGTGGTCGGCTGTAATTGGTTGTCTATCTCCCAATGGGGATTGATCTAGTGGCTTACGTGGACCACCCCTCCTTTTCTCCTTTTTCTTTTTCTTTTTTGGCATTTATTTTATTTTATATCTATCGACTATCATCATCACCCATAAGTGAGTAACTTTTTCTTTTTTGTTCTAACCATTTTCTTGAAGTACTTTGCAAGATTTTGACCAAATTTCTATAATTTTCTCTTTATTTTTATGTTTTTCTTTTATCATGAGTTTGTAAAGAAATATAGAAATTTCACGCAAGGAAAGACAACAAATCAAAGTGAACTGACCTTGAGAATTTTCATTTTATGTTTGAATCTTTAATTTAAGGGATAATTACCTCTAACATCTCTAAAATTTAGTATAATTATCAAAATATTTCTTGAAATTTTGAATAATATATTACCATAACCCCAAACAAAAATGTGTAACATAACAACTAGACCCTCTATGACATGGATTTTACTTGTAATGTATTACTTAATATATTAGATTTTTAGATAGCCTAATAGTAATAACACGCGGGCCCCATTAAGTTTTTGTTCAACTAAACTATAATAAAAGCATAATGATAATTATCCAAAAGTCATGAGATGTTATTACTATTATGTCAAATTTCAGGGGTGTTGAGGTAATCATCCCTAAATTTAATTATATAAATCTTAAAAAACACTTTCATCATTGTAACTAATATAATTTCATGATACTTTCTTATTCTTTTCTTTTCTTTTTCTTTTTTTTAATTAAATTTCACCAAAAGCCAAAGTCCAGCATGGCTTGATCTTAGGTGAATCAAGAGGTAAAAGTGGTACTTTTATATATAGTGATTATTTGTTTGATGATAGAAATAGTTTTTGAAGCAAGAAATAATCTTTTGTTTTTTTTTTCTTTTTCTTTTTGCGGCTATAATGGTGCAATATTCTTACTCTTTAAGCAACTAAAAGGTCTTGAGTATGATAATTGAATTCAATCCTACTAATCAAAACAAAAAACCCTTTTTTCTCCACAAGACAAAGGCTCTATTGGATGTTTGTTTTCTATTATTAAGATGAGAAATTTAGGTTATGTAAAAGCATGTTTTTCCAGAGTAGAAAAAAGAATCTTTTCTTTACTAATAAATATCTTTGTAAAAAGATGTTGGATATCTAAGAACATATTCAATAAAGATGAGACTCTATTTCAATTCCAATATTCTAGTTCTTACACACACTACTGTGCATCCATTATTAATCAGTAACTGTGATATGCTCGATGTGTGTATCTAAAATTTCTATTAACAAAATTAAAACTACTTATTTATTTTTAATAATGATAACTTTTTTTCAAATGGTAAATATCTTTACTCGAATTAACTTGATCGAAAGATAAATTTGGAAATAATAAAGTTGGAAAAAGAAAATATATATATAAAATTGAAGGACAAGATAGAATAAAAGATACATATTAAAAAAAAAAAGAAAAGAAAAGTTAAAGAATACTAATTTATTATATCCTTTATAACTACTTTATCATTATCTTTTAGAATAGGATTAGTTTTATCTATTCATTGAAAAACATGTCGAAAAACTACCTAGGTTTTCACGCTTTATATATAGTATATATAGATACTGGTATCTTGTACATAAAATTTGTGTGTGCATCTAGTAATTAAAGTATACTTCATTTATGTCTGCATGATTGTGATACTATAAAATGGCACTGATCGATTGTGATGTGAGGTAACTATTTACTCCATTTACTTTTCATTAAAAATTTGATAATGGATGAATTCTAATAAGTGAGTTGGAGGCAAATTATGTACGAACAATTACTCTTTGTGTAAAATTACAGTTATAGTAGACTTGTACTAAGAGCGTTTTAGAAAAATCAAGTGAAATGCACAAAATTTATAGATACTGGCATACACTGTACACTAATATATATGAATATAAAGCAAACTTGATTTGTATTAACAATTAAAATATGATCAATATATCTAATAGAAAATATACACATTTAATATAAACAAATAAATTAGTGAATTATCGTGTTGTGTGTGGTTATTAAAGTAACTTAATTTTTGGAGTAATTTTAGGTATAACACATAAAAATATATCATCCAAATAACTATATTTGAATCTCAAACTTTATATATAACTAGCATCCATTGTACACTTGATGCGTGTGTACATATGAAATAACTAATATTATATATATATATATTAAAATATAATGTAAACTTGATTTATGTGTACTTAGAAATTAGAATATTATCAATATATTTAATATAAACAGATAAGTTTGTGCGATTATTAAGGTTAATTAATATTAAAGGGTATTTTAAGTATGACACATGAAAATATACTATCAAAATAACTATCTTTAGCCCTCAGAGTTTATACATAGTTTAGATATAATATAAAATAGATAGTATAGATAGTGTAAATAGTTCAAAGTAATTAAATGTCTAGCTTAACTTATTTAAATAATATAATAAGTTCTTACATTATATCCAATATTTTCAAAGTTTATAAGATCTTGGATCTTATTTTAAAAATAAATAAATGAAATACATAGGTCAAAATAATATTCTAAAATTTGTACTATATTTATAGTAACAAAATTTGTAATTAATATGGTTAAATTAACAAGTATATTTAGATTATAAAAATAAGAAATCAAGAGTTTATAAGCTCAATCGAATATCCTCTAATAAAAAATCCAAAGTGTTTCAATGCTTTATTTCTACTTACATTTGAATTATCACATATTTAATTATAAATTAAGAGTCATTTAATTTACAATAGTTCTATAAAAGATAAAAAAAAATAATTCAAATAAAAAATTTGATTTGGAAAAAGAATTAAGAAAAAAGGTGAAACAACTTTACTTGAAGACGATAATTATCTGTGTATAGCTATCATGCCTCCATCCGTATACCTTTTCATCTTCCTCTTCGCATATATGCGATAATGGGTCATCTAATTTTACTTGACCGCAAGACTAGAATCAAGTAAGAAGATTAGGATGACAATTATATCCGTGCGCGCGATATCTGCGAATATTTACTTGACAAGGAATCTGTATGAGAGCACCATTATGTTTCCCGAATGCAAGTATTAATATGAAATTTATCCATTAAATAAATGGATATGGATACGAGTATAGCACTATCTATCCCTCCGAGTACCTGCTACCCGTTAAATAATTAAATTACTAAATTATTCTCATATTATAATATTCCCTCAAAAAAATTATTCTCACATTATATATTACATCAATAGTTCATATTATTTCTTTAATCTTTAAATTACATTATTGTTTGATCCTTAATATTTTTTAATTTTAATTGTACGGACTCTGGGCATTTGAATTTGTTGAATGAATGATTATCTTCTTAACACATTTTTATGGTTTAGCAATGGATTTCCTAGTACAAATTTATGGGAAGGATTATGTAATTTTTTTCCGAAAAAAGAAAGAAAAAAATTAATAAATATTTGCGAATATCTGCAGATATCAATTTTCCTCGTAAAGACGGGTGATGAATACTCATCACAAAAATGAATGCGGGAGTGGGGGGTAATTTTATCAAATGGATGCTAAGGCGGGTACCCACCTCGTACATCATGTTGACATCACTGAAGGCGAGTAGCCACATGAACAACGAGCTTCTGGCAAAATAGTACGAGGTTTGGGCAAAAGTGTTGACATCATGTTCTATTTTCTTCAATTTCATTCCTTTCATTTGAAGTTTGAAATAAATTATCGGGAAAAAGAAAATAAATTGACCAAAACACTTTCAAAGTAATTTTTACCTGTTTGAGGTAAAAAGCAAAATCATCCTTAACATTTGTCAATAATTAAAGTATTATGCTCCTTCAATTTTCTTCAGAGTCTTCTTTTTTTAAAAAAAAAAAAAAAAAGACAAAACAAAAAAAAAATCCTTGGGTTTCAGACGCAATTACAAAATTATCCCTAATTACCCATATTTGGGGAAAACACCTATTGGAGTTTACTGTTATACACACTTCCCTCACCCTAGTTACATATGGCTATAAGAGCATATTTACATTGAGATATTGGGTTGGATATACTAATTTATCCAGTTTAATATCATGGCTATTTTGAGGTATATAAATCCATGATAAAAATCACTTATCATGGATGAGAGATCGCACATTAGGGGTGAGATGTATATATCCTACTTAATTGCCCAAAACATCCCTAGAACAATATCATAGATTACTCAATTGGAATTAAAATTAAAAAATAACTGAGTTTTTAAAATGAGTTTACGAAATCTAATTCCCAACACTTAAAGGCCCATTAAGTGCATTGAATATATAAATTTAGATAAATAATTGAAAAGGATAAGTGAAAACATTAATTTCAAACAAAGGAATCAATTACCCAAAAGTGAAATTGAAAAAGATAATTTATTGGAAAAAATTATATTAATTAATTAATTTAAAAAGATAATTAAGGTAGCCAAATGTAATAGATTGCATAATTTTATTTTGACTGGAAAGACAATAGATGATAGAATATTATCAATCAAATAATTCATGAATTTGACTATAAACATATTGGTAAAACGCATCCTATGATCACCTATTAGGTCCGAGGAAGCCGAAGCCACAGTAGCAGTGACAGCTTGTCGACCGTGCGGGGTGCATAACTGGAATTTCAATGTGATTCAAGCCTTATAGCAGGGAGCTACCAATCTTTCATCCATTGCGAATTTAGTTATGGATGCTCGGACCTTGATGAAGGAATTTTTAGAAGTTAGATTTTCACATAGTAGGAGATCAGCTAATAACTTATTTCATGCTTTACCCAAGTTAGCTCTTGTTTCGTTATCTAGTAGCCCATTACCTCCTCTTATGCAAGAGACTAGGGTTTTTTATTGTACTTGAGGTTTTCCCTTTAATTAAATTTTAATCCAAAAAAATACACATCGTGCGATGATTGTGATATATGAATATATTTACCGTATTACCAGATAAAGTATACATAATATTAATATTATAATATAATCTCATCATCAATTTTATTCAATTTATCTTTAATCTATTGTCACATCAACTTTCAAAGTAAACATGGCCTGAATTGATATGCAGACTAGTGACATTTTTTGGGCTCTGTGAACCTCACCAATGGGATGGTCATTTCAAAATTATTGCCTTGATATATGACTTCTTGAGGCTATTGCCATATTTCATGATTATAACCGGATTGAATTATGGAATTTTGTATACTGTTTCAAACCATTTATATGGCACATATGATCATGAAAATAAAGAGTTGAATAAACTATTGGAACATATTGATATGATTCATATATTGATAGACGCCTTCCGACGTTGGGTCTTGCAATTAATGTTTGCATGACATTCGACAATATTGGGCATATAATGGCTGGTTTACTTGCTAGTATCCACTTAGATTTAGTTTGAGATATAGTTGGAGGTTAATTGTGCTTTGAATTGGATTGACAAGTAATCAATCGTGCCTGTAGATTGTGCCTTTTGAGTTGATTGCTTGGAAACCTGGAGGAGCAAGGAAAATAAAGTATGGAGTAATAAGGAAAATGATTTGTGACAAATACCAAGGTTGGAAACTAAATCACCAAGGTTTATTACTTGAAAATTTTGATTAGTTTTATGAAAGAGATATGTTTCTTCAAAAATTTCGAAAATCACGTTAAGAATATAGGTGAAGACTTTGCATGGTTAGAGATGGCATGGAGACAAAATAATTGAATTACTTTAACTAATAAAATCTATGTATTGCGAACACTATCTCATTCTCCCATTGCCTCTTCATTTTCCATTTCATCTCCCTCCCTCATCCCCCATTGACTACAATCATCATCCGGAAAATTGAAAAATTGGTCCTATAAGTCAGACCACTTTGGATTTTGGTCCCAATCCTTTTCCTTTTCTAGAATTACGTCCTTTATCTCCAATTTTCTGTCAATTTAAGCCCTTAAAGGGGCTGCCGTTACCTTTTTAATAGGAAACCACATTAAGCCGTTAAATGCAATAAAGTGGAGGGCAAATTTACCTCCATCAACTACCTTGGAGGGAATTTTACAGCTTTATCACCTTTTTCCACCATTTTTGGTCCTGTTGTAGCTCCAGATTCATAGTGAATGAAGAAGAGATTTTGCCACATAAAACCTAACGGAGTAGGAGAAAACATGGCTCACCATGAAGCTGTGCTTTGTTTCTATGGAAAATCAGCATCATTGAAGACTTCTTGGACAAATGATAACCCAGGTAAAAGGATCTATGTATACCCGGGTTGCTTAGGAGATTGAATGCAATGGAAGAGAAATTGGCAAAACTTCAAAGGAGGCAACATGTGCTACTGTATTTAGGGGTGGTTTCTTGGTTGATGACATTTTTCATTTGGTTTGGTTGATTAGTCTGCTATTATGGTTAGAGATGATATGAAAGTCTTATTTTGTTCGTCTTGAATCAGGAGTTTCAAGCTAGAAAAACAGCCATAGGTGTACTTTATTTCTGTTTGCTATGATGAACTCCCTTCTTTATTTTCTATTTTGGAAGATGTTGTCAATTAAATGGTGTTATTATGTAATGTATATTTATGAATGAAATGAATGTTTTATTTAATGTCCGTTTCAAGCTTTGGTTCAAATTTCAGTCTTTGTTTTTAAAAGGCTAAAACAATGGCATATTCCCTTGTTTCTTTTCAATTCTTAGAACCAGAACCAGAACCAAAACAATATCATACAATGCTAAACTAATGACAGAACCAGAACCAAAACCAAGAAAAACTAAACCAAACATGCAATGCTAATTAGAACCAATACAAAATTATATGAAAAGAGATGTAACTCCATCAATACATTACTAATAATGATCAATTACTGCATCATGTTTTCTTGCTCAAGCAGCGCAGCATGGATCAAATGACAGACAAAGAAAAAGAAACCTAAGATATAACATCCAATTACCAACTGTCTTAAGCAGTCGAAACCACAGCAACAGATCATCAAAATGATATAGCGAACTTATGTACTTTGCACTACACAAACAAACAACTTTCAAACATCTTTATTTCTCTTCCTAATGACAATACTCAAATTTGCCATTGAAGCAAATCTTTGGCCTCCTTCTTTTAAGATGGGTACCAAACCTCTGTAACTTGTTTTTTCTGTCATAGCTCCAATTGACGGACTTGGAACATGTTGAGAGAAAGGAATTGGAGGCCTGATGTTCACCCTGGCCCAGATGGAAAATGAGTAGATGCAACATGTCTGGAATTGGAGGATGAGGGCATCACTGTCTGTTTCCTTGGTACCAGAACTTGTGCCTCTGTGACTACAGCATTTTGATCTTGTCCTATAAGCATGTGTTTGATTAGATGAGGGCCTAGGAGATATTTTGGCACGTTTTGCCACTTGTAAAGGATTCTCTGCAACTTTAAAACTTGTTCTAACAGGGTACAAACTTGGATTTGGAGATAGTATTGGCACATCACCCATATTTTGTCCTTTTCCTTGCCTATTTAATTCATAAAATAAATGAATAAGTGTAAAGAAAAAAAGCACACTTGAGAGGCATCAAATTAAAGAAATTACCATGAGCTTTAATCCAGTCAATCAAGTCATAGATTCTTGAGTTTGTGGTTGTGAATGCTCAATAGTATTTTGTGAGGTTGGCACAGTCCATATATCATCATGATCTTTTTTTGTCTCCTCATGTACCTAAACAAATATAACAAATTAGACTTAAGTGATTATACTTAGAAAAGAAAAACACGGGTAGGTGCCATAGGCATACTGGTTAAAGTGAGTATGGGGCATTCTATTCAATTCTACCACATGCATTCTCTTCATTTAAATATTTTGCATTCGCTTCTTGTCTTTCAGTTTCTTTACCACGAACCTATACAAAAGAATTAAATACACTTTCAAAGAGTCTGCAAGGTCAAGTAAATTAAAGTATGTATGTAAAATAGAGATGGAATGTAACTTACTCCACTTGATTTCTCATTTTTTTTTTTTAAATTCTTGCAACCTTTCCTATTATGCCCTGTGCCTCTACATAATCTACACCTAATAGTTAGTTGTTGCCTTCTCATTCTCACTGTGTCAGCATTGTTAGTCCTTTTGGTGCTTTTCCTCACCTTTCTACGAGGCTCATCCACTTCCAATCTTCTTGCTCTAGCTGGCCTACCAGCACTTCTACCCGAATTTGGTAGCAGTGGAAGAGGTAAGTTGGTCTTTTTCCATAAGTGAGAACCATTTACTGGATAGATTGCATTCTTATACACCTTTAAAAATGTCTCAACTGAGTAACACTTCTCTACAAAATCCTCAGAATCTTCAACTTGACTACAAATGGCAGACATGTCATGCTTACAAGGAATACCTCTTAAATCTCGTTTTCTACATGAACAGCTATGCTTCCCAAGATCAACCATCATAGCATGAAATCTTATAGTGCACATCAGTGGACTTAATTGGTATACAATCAGTAGCCTGACCGACATGCTTCTTCACAATTTTTTTTATTTTGGGACATATTTTGCCCTAGCTCTATCCCTGTTCTCCTGAAGTTTTACCATTAATAACTCCCTGATTTCTTCCAACATACTTATGATAGGCCTCCCCCTTGCACTTAAAATGGTGGCATTAAATGACTCGCATAAGTTATTAAGAAGTATGTCACACTTAGGGAATATTTTAACGTGTGATCTACTCCATTGAAAAGGATGCTTATCAGAAAACCACTCAAGTGCTTTCTTATCAAATTTCCCTATCACTTTCATCACACTTTCATCACATTGTTAGCACAAGCCTCCAAAGCTCAAAACTTATTATCATATGAAAAATTCACAAAAAAGTAACAAAACCCCAAAACTCAACATTTACATACACTAAGAAACTCCAATCAGGAAACAAAATCTAAAAGTGAAAAATAAATGAAACACATACCATAATTAGGAATAGGATCAGCATTCCGTTGCAGGTCCCGTAAAGACATTTCTAGAAAAATGATAAATTCTTCCAATGTTTGAATTCTTCGAACAAAAACAACGAGATAATTACCTTCCACACATGAATTTTAGGGATAAGGTTTTGGAAGATTTTTTTACAGCTGCTGAAAGTAAAAAGTAAGGTTAAAAATTGTAGTTAAAATCATTCCTATCCCTTGTGTTAACGTCCATGTGATTCTCACGTGGGTTTCCCGTTAAAAAGGTAACGGCAGCCCCTTTGGGGGCTAAAATTGACAGAAAAATGGAAATAAAGGACTTAATTCTAGAAAATGAAAAAGATTGGGACCAAAATCCAAAATGGTCTGATTTCTGGGACCAATTATGCAATTTTCCCAATCATCGTCTCTTCCTTCTCTTTCTCTATAATGTCTTCCATGTCCCAAGCTCTCCTTTTCCTCTTTCTCTTTTTGATATCACCTTTTGATAACGTTCAAATTCATCGGTACTAGACATAAAAAGTATAGTAGCATTGATGGATTGTTCTTGCAACACTCATGACAAAGGATTTTGTTGTTAAAAGGCATCTTGATGAGTGAGAGTAAGACAATAGTTGATAAATACCTTAAAAATCTTGATTCTCCCAATGTGAGACAAGATCTAACATCATCATAAATAAACCTCTTATTTGAGGGTCGTAACAAGTGGCACATGGCCACCATTCCTATAAATAACCACATGCAATGATGCTAAAGCTCATCGCCAAACATGAAGACTTAACTGCATTAAGATATTGTCCTTCTCACACTAACTAATGATGGGAGGTGTAGTCACTAATAGGCGTCCTGAAGGATTAGAGAGGGAAAATAATTAGCAAATTGTCTCAATACCATCAACTGTCCTGAAGACAGGATATAACATCATCACAAACCTTAGATTAGGGTTTTGGGAAGAGGTATATGACCATCAATATACAAACGATGCCATATTTTGGTGCTCAAACTTGTCGTTGGATATGCAAATTAAGGTTAGCTCCATTGAGGTAGTCCCACTAACACTTATGGTGGGACGGTTTCTTCTTTAAGTTCACCTCGAAGGATGAGAGTAGCGAAATAACCTTGACTATTCTGATGTGGACAAGATTTGAAATTATCATAAGCTTTCTAGTCGAGGCGTTTAAGAAGAAGCATATGCCCATCATTCTCACGCGCGATGCCATATGATGATACACAAAAACATTGTCAGACATGAAAGGCATAATGAAGTAGTGTGTTGCTGATATTCCTAGTAGGGAGTTTGGCCTTAAGAAGCTTTCTATAAAGGGGTGAGATAGGATGAATAATTTACAAACTATCATAATCCTTGATTTTTAATATATGGGAGAACCTTGGTATTATCACATTCTCTCTTATTATTAATTCTTTCTCATCCTTCTTTGCCCAATTTTTCCTCTATTTTCTTTTTGTTTTTTAGGGTAAATATGTTGGAAAACGTATTAGGAATTGAAGAAATATTTGTCTCTCTATGTGTGTGTTTTTATTCCACCCCCCGCCCAAAATTCAATCACTCAAATTAAGCAGCCACACAAAATTAAAAGGAAAAAGTTATAATTACTTGAAATATCAAATACAAATAAGAAATTAGGGTGAGTCATGCCCTGTTATTC
Organism: Handroanthus guayacan; assembly: GCA_014898755.1. Lineage (NCBI taxonomy): Eukaryota > Viridiplantae > Streptophyta > Magnoliopsida > Lamiales > Bignoniaceae > Handroanthus > Handroanthus guayacan. The sequence goes on along the minus strand of JACFYI010003548.1, from coordinate 688,146 downwards.
CAATAGTCTCTTTAAAATTTTATTTGACCCTCAATACATTTTCATATATTGAGCTCAACATTAAAAATTTATTTATACTTCTATGATTTATTTAATATGTAGAATATGTCATTTGATAATCTCAAAGCGATAAACAATTCCTAAAAGAAAAACAAATAAATCTCACAAATATTAAAAAAATATTTTATCCCTTAAAAATTTTATGTTACAAAGCACCTTTAAATAGATGATCAAGTAATAACTCAATGTAGGTATATAATAGTATAGACCAAGCCTATTAATAATTTAAAAATATTAAGTTGTCAAAATTATTATAATTATTGGAAATGGTCGGTTTGACCAATTAATTCGGTCCCCGCCTTTCACGTCTAGAATGGAACACGGTTCTCATCCTCCATATTGTGATCTACCCTCTCTTATTGCTCTTCCACCTCATCTTTCTCATCTTTCGCATCCTCATTCTCCATGTTATGCTGAGGAATATCAAGCATGGGTTTCGAACTAGATGCCATCACTTTGTTGTCACTCGTTGATCGAGCATATATGTTTGGAAAAGAGATGGTAAAATCATCTGCAGTCTGTTGCACGTAATTGGAACGTAGGGGCTATTCTATATAATTGTGTTTGGGATGCCTAACTGCATAACTATGCTTGGCGAGCTATGCCACATGACCAGACATGTCGGTGTCATCCACATTGCTATCTCTATGTGGCCTATCTATATTTAACTGGCTTTGTGCTCGTTGGGCATATGCAACAATAGATCCGTATCGATTTCACAATTGACTCAAATATTTTGAAGTATCTACTGGGTCTTTCTTGTTGTATATGATCTTTAATAAATGCCTCCCGAAGCTAGACCTATGACTTTGTCTAGAATTGTCCAAAATCTAAAACAATGCACAAAAAATTCATTTGAGCAATTTAAATAGCAAATTATTTACATTTAGAAAAAAACAAATTAGATCGCCACTTAGTGGCAGATCCATTGATAAACTTCCGCTATTGAACGGCGAAAATGAGAACAATGTCGGCCTTTCATCGACGCACATCAATTTTTTTTTTCATGTTCGCCTTCAATTGGTGGGCATAATGCCACTATTCGTTATTTTTTATGGACATTTCAAGGAGGTCGGCGAGTTGTGCCAAGTCTCCAGACTTTCTTCTTCTTCTTCTTCTTTTATTTTATTTTATTCATGTCCATCTGTTTTTGGCAGACATAATTAAAATGTCTGCTAATTTTTGCAGACATTTTAGAGAGATCTGGCTTGCCATATGCCAGTTGTGCCGCATCTCTAAATCAATTTTTTTCATGTCTATCAAAAATGGCAGGCATTTTAGGGAGGTTTGTTGACTTCAGACATCCAAATAAAATCCACTGGAAGCCTGAGGATCTACTAAGTTTTTTGATTAAAATTTTTTTATTGGATTTGTCAATTACTAGAAGAAAAACATTAACATTATGAACGCAAAATTTTGGGTCTTAATTGTTACCTTAAAATTCTCACGATGAAAATTCAACGACTTACAAAGATTTTTCATTTGTTTTTCACTCGATTCTTGTTGGTATGTTGGAGAGTTTGATGATTTGCACAAGAAAAATATTTTAGGGGAGGTGGTATTTATAAAGGGCAAGGGCAAAATTGTCCAGTTGCTCATGCATTTCGTAAAAGTTGCTTTGTATTTAGGGGTCAAATAACTCATTTAATATTTTGACATAAATGATCGTGCTAAACGTAGGTCATGATTTCCTAATCCTAGGTCACTTTAAACAATTTCATTCCGAACCCCATGTGATTAACTAGCCCCTCCCTGATAATTCTCTCCTTCCTTTTTTTTTTCCTTAAACCATAACATTCAAAGCATCCAAAAAAATTCTCCTGCTTTATTTCTAGATAGATTCTTTTTCTCTATAATTCAATCACAACAATATGAGTGGGTTAGATTACGACCAAAATTTGAAGATCAAGTAAGAAAGAAAAGATAAAAAATAAAAAGAAAAAACAGTGAAATCGCCCCTGTTCGGCCACAATGGCCGAATAGTATCCCGCCACAATTGGGGTAGGTAATGGCGGCATACTCTATTTGTTTGGTAGAGTATGTTAAGTTTCGCCCCAACTGGGGTGGAACCATTTTTTTTTTCTTTTTATGAATTTATTTTATTTTATTTTTAATTTTGTCCTTAATTTCGATTGTGCGTTTACAATTTTGTAGGAAGAACCAATCGAGGAGTTTGAGGAAGTTGATTACACCCAATTTTTTTATGACAAATGAAACTTTCAATAGTAAGGAAGCTGTAAGAGAAACAGTTCGAGTAAATGGAACATTTGCAATTATTGGCTCGTCTCGCAAAAATAAAATATGGCTTATATGTGAAAGGAGTGGTAAATATAAGCCAAGAAAGTTCAATATTGATGTCGAGGACTCAAAATTTATCGAGACAAAAAAGTGTCATTGTCCCTTTCAAGTGAAAGGATTGAAGGAGAAAGATGGTGTATGACGAGTCGTTGTATTCAATGTTCTAGCAAATTCATATAGAACCTGAACACAAAACTCGTCATGATTTCTAAGAAAATCACTAACATAATTTTTATTTAGTCCATCAATCTATCTATATATATATATATATATATAGGAGATCGGTCGTTCACTCAAATTTAGACAATTTTGACCGAATTCTAATTTTTCAGAATTTTGCA
>JACFYI010003548.1:660864-685347 GCA_014898755.1 Handroanthus guayacan | reverse complement strand
CGTCAAGCATTCTATTTTTTTATTCATTTATTTAGAAGTAAAGGTAATTCTACCTCATAAAATAATAAGTAAAAATATGATTGTATTAAGTTCTATCTTTATTGTTAACTTGCTTGTAAAATGTTTTAATTAGTGTAACTGAATGAATGTTTTCATTATTCTATTGTGTGTAATACATTGATGCTTGCTTCATTAAAACTCTTTATATTTATATTTTTTACATTTTCAAAATTTTCATTAATTCAAATAAGTACTTTTCAATATGATCATTTACTTTCATCAATATTCAATATTTCAAATTTAATTTTCATATATAAAAATGTTGTGCCATATACTAAATATCTCATATGAAAGCCTTCAAATATATATTATTTTTATATATTTGATTTTTTTTATAACAAAAAATTTGATTTCGATCAATCATGCACAACATGCAACACATGCTAGTATATAAATATTTCTTGTTTAATGAGAGATTTGTTGTTGAGATGTTCATAAGAGAGAGCCTTTTTTTTTCTTTTTTTTTTTTGCCCCTAATTTTTGAATGATAGGGTTTAGGTTAGTGAGAAAAAGGAAGAAGGGAATTATGAGGAGTTGGTTGGCTGTGTAAGGATGGAAACAAAATTGTCCAAAGCAACCGAATTAATAAAAACTAACCTATATTTAGCGAATTCGCATAAAAAACACAAAAGACATTGTCATAACTACCCAACCTTATTGGGCCAGACTATTGGCAAATCGTTTGGGTCCAAACTACTGGGCTTTGAGAGCCCTTTTAGTTTTAACACCCGGAAAAATTCACAAACAAGGCAGAGGCAATTCAAATTCCGGCTCAACTGTTCAGCATGCCAAGCAAAAAGAGAACTGGCGCAGCCGCCGGAGGCTTGTCCAAGTCTACTAACAATACGCCGCTTCTTCTTCATCAACCCCAACTGTACTTGAATATCGTTCTTTTTTTTTTTTTCCCCTCTCTCGATTTGATCACTTTTGTCGTGTGTCTGTGGTTTGAATCTGGTGGTCGCTAATTGAATGCTTATACAGTTGCTTTGAAGGAGAAAACCTCAGTGATTTCCTCAAATCAATCCAAAGGTACAAATTGTTATGTTTTCTGGTTGTAATTGTATTCTGGTATTGCTTTATCGTTGCTCTGTTTTGTTCAAGTCTGATGATTGTTTGCTTGAGCAGGGAGATTGAATCGGCAAGAGCGTTAGAGCCAGCTTTGCCTTTTAAGTTTTGGATCAAGGTTCTTGTTTCTGTTTTATTTGTTGTTGTCCTTGATATTCTTTTTTAGCTTTTTTGAACTTTTTCATCCATTTATGATGAGGACATGGAATTAAAAACACATTATGGAATTTATCAGCAACAATTTGCAGTTGGAGTAAATGAAGTCACACGTGTGCTTGAGCGGATGCCACCAAACCGTGGGACTAAAATCTCTTCAGAGGAACATATTCGGACGGATGCTGATGGTAAAGCCCCAAGTATCTGCCTGCAGGTTGCTAGCCACTTGTTTCTTTTGAATGTGTCTTCCCTATTTGTTGTTTGCTAATTTGCTGTGTGCTTCGTCTGATTTTCATGGTTCTTTCGTTCTCCATAGGTTCCTTATGCCTCATGCATAGTTGGTGCATCACATGAATTTGGCTGATTACTGATCTTTTACTAGTTTATGCTATTAGAAGTGCTTGTTTCTTTTATTGTTTAGGAAATGGTGGCCTCTTGTTCGAAGTTCTGGTGTTGAAAATTCTTTTTATATGCACCAGAGAGAGTCTAAATATTTCTTGACTGGGTTCTCACATGAAGCTTTAATCTTGTGGCATTAGATACAATGAAAGCATCTTTTACAGCTACTGTAGGAAGACATTGAACTTACTTGTACCTGAGAAATGATGATCAATCAGTTTTTCGAAAATTGAGAGTTTTCATCTGCCTTGATGATTTCACATTTTCCTTTTGATTGCTTTAGAGAAGTCCTATGTACATGCCTCTAAACCTTCTTTCCAGATGTTTCTGAAGTAGTGGCTACTGAATGTCGCCTTCATTTTGTGGTTAATGAATGCCTTCTTCTGCATTTTAGAATAATTTAGACTAATCTATTTCAATCAATATTTGAGTTATCTGGTAGATGCATGTCATTCATGTTCCCCTGTTTCGGATTGAAGGTTTTTGTGTTAGTATTAGAAGATAATCTATACTTTAACCGGCATTACACGCTAGGGAATGACATTCCACAGCTACCTGTGATAGGTTTGCCCGTGTGATCACCTTATGAGTGAATTAATGAGAGTAGTGGATGGATAGGTGGCTTATAAAGGGTATTTCTCAAGCTCTATGGGTGCTCCACCTAAGGGGCTCATTTTCCTTTGAAGTGAACACCTTTTCTTTGCAGTTTTTTTGTGTTAGAATAGTAGCTCCAGGCACTGTAGCCTCTTTAGCTTGGGTTAAACAGGGAGAACTTGTCATTTTCAGATAACGCGCTTAGCTACTAAATGCTCTCTTGACACCAGACATAGTAAAAAGAAAGGACCATGAACGAACCCAATCCCTAGCCGCAGTACTCTGACTTGATTGCTTATTTTGTTCGCCAGTGTGAACATGAATGTGAAACCTTTTCACATGTACTCATTAAAGAGAAGATCTCTGACAACTTCTGAAACGACTAGTGAAATTTGGCAAAGATCCTCTAGATATGCGAAGTATCAAAGTGGAAGTTGTGCAATTCAAGGGTAGCGGATGGAATTTATCCACTTTTGGTGCTACTTGCGCTATAAGTCTAAGTTGGCAGACAAATAGATTATATGTCTGCAAAGATATAGCATCAAGTAAAACTACATAAGGTTTATAATTGACTGAAGTAATTCTGTCTGGTGATGCATGCATCGCTGTACTAAGAATTCTAGAACCAGTGCTTGGTATAGAAGCCTCAATGTGCTGTTATCTGATAAGCAGTCGCAGATACCTGTCCCTTATAAATTTGAAAGGTTCTATAATTATTGCTGCACGAGAAGTGCTGTTGTTTCCCTTTAACGGGAAGAAATCTCACAGATTGATATAGAATGCTATGTTGTGGTGCAAACAATTTGGCTTGGGACTCCTCAAGTGAATGAAAAGCCTGATGTATAAATGATGCAAATTTCAAAGTTAAATTACTAGGAAATTTGGCAGAGTAGTTTCTCCTCATCCTAACTTGTAACTTTCCTGTCAATTTGGCTGTTTTATTTAAAGATGCGAAGATTTATAAAAATTAAAATCTCGTTCTTTTTTGTTTCATTCGTTCTCTATTCCTGTCTCTTTCTAGTTTCTTCTCTAAATTATCTGACCATGCTCAACCTATGTTCCCTTTTTTCTTCGAAGTATTATAACAGACATCTCTTTTAGTAAATGGATAAGAGGCATTGTGATGCCTTCGTGACTTATTAAGGATGTGAGCCGGCTAATACCCTTAATTGATTGTTGCTGGGCTCACACCAAGCAATGTTTCCAAGAAAAACATGTTAAGGCAGTTTACGAAAGAGTGTTTTGAGTGCTGCTTTTACTATTCACAAGCCTTGATTGTTAAATATATTCAAGAAAACAACAGAAACTTTTGCATTTTTCTTTATGACCTGAATTGTCTGATTTGTCTGCTAGACCAAGTTAGCAATGCCAGGTGGGTGCTTAGGAAAAGTTTTGGGAAACCTGTTGCCTCTTGTATTTTATATTTGAAATAGCACACCATCCAACTTTCTTATTCTCTCTATCCATTACCTGTGCGTAGTGCTAGTTGTGGTCCCCCAGCATATGCACTGATGCTTTTGTATGTCTCAATCCGCTCCTGTAAATGAGAATTCGCTTAATGAAATAACTTATATTTTTCAACACTTTATAATATCAGCACTCTCTCCTTGCAATTTAAGTTGTCTATTAGTTTGTTTGTCTCAGACTTACTTGTTTAGTTGTTTTAATGTAGGCAATATTAGCATCTGAGTGCAATCCTAGATGGCTGACAAAACATCTGCCAGCATTGGCTGCTTCAAGGAATGTGCCGCTCATCTTTGTAAAAGATAGAAAAGAAGGCTCTTTAAGATTGGGCGAGTTGATAAAGCTGAAAACAGCAATTGCCATTGGAATAAAGGTGAGTAACCATGTTGGAAACAACTTACTTATTTTCATATCCCACGGTCTTTTCTTCACTTCCGCCTTTGAACTGACTTTTATTTCTATCTTGTAACTCATGTAGGCTAAAGGAAGTGCTGTTAATCAACTAATTAAGAGGGTCCTTGACAACAAGGTTGATAGAATCGAGGCATAGGAACGCTTTTCTGTTGATAAATCCTGGCCCTTCCAACATGCTTTATGGGTTGGCATTAGTCCTTTACCTTTAGTTGCTTTGAAGTAACACTACGAGGTACCCAGCTGAATTGTTTCACCATGGAAGCATGAAAAACTAACATAAAGAGTCAAACTATTGTTATACGAGAGAAAGTATATATACTGGAGAGATTGACGATGGCTTTTCCTGTATCAAGTCATCCCCTTTGATTCTTCCTTCATATTCAAATCATGTGTCCTTTGTTGGAAGAACTGCTGGGACCGTCGTAAGTATAGCACTCTCCTGAAGAAGACCACCTTTATACAACCTTCAAATTGAAGAATCTGGAATTTTTCTGCATGCACGGGCTTGTTTATAATCACAATCCTGCTTTTTGTATGTATTTATACACACATTTGTGTTTATTTTTTATTTTTATTTTTTGCCTCACTCCTGTTTTTGTCTTCAATCATATATACTTGCGTATCTTTCTTTTGGTGAAGAGGAAATGCAGCCTTCCCTCTTGCCACACTGCTTTCAGGAGGATTCAAAGTAAGATATACATATGTTTAGTGGGGGATTCGTATGAGACTCATTTTATACTAAACAAATATATTGGCATCTCTGCTCGAATGGGATGCCTAATTTACTACCTTAGTTCTAAAATTACAGCAATAAACATTGCTCATTGCCAGAAGGAAGTAAGACATCTGTCAACAAAAGACAGAAGGAAGTGAAACGAGAACAATAGCCAGTCACCAACGGTTAACTACTTTTCATATTCTATATCATGATTTATACACAAGTATATAAACTATTTCTTTACAAAACATTTTGATATGAATCACGTACGTATACATTTTGAATCTTCTATTGTAATCCATGTCTTATTTTCTTTTCTATTATATAGGTGTATGCTAATTATATCATATTCATAACTCTATGTTTTTATGAGGAAAGTTTTGATACACTTGATATGTGTTTGTCCAACTTTATAGAAAATAAAATGCATATTAGAATAGACGATTATACTCAAATGTAAAATTTTCTATTATGCTCGCCAATATACAAGTGCATACACGCAAATGGGTGATCAAATCAAATCAAATGGGCTTGTTGTAACGAAACCCAAAGACCGTTGACTTCATAAGTCACATTACTCCCGAAATCATGGGTTTTAAAGTCGAGAACAAATTGGGCCTTTTTAAGCTGTCCAAAAACAATGTATGGCATAAAATGGTCCACTGTAGTGCCCATGATTCCCTTCCTGGAAGCTCAAAATTCTTTGATTCTGCAATCTTCTGCAATCTTTTTCCCCACCCCTGATTCAAGATTTTTTAGGCCACCCCCACTCTCCCCAGGGATGGCCATCAACTCTCTCTTCTCCTCCCCTTCAACTATACCAAGTAGCCAATCCCTTTTTTCTCCTTATCCAAAGCTCAGATACTCTCCAGCACAACCTCTTCACTTCCCACCTCTACCCTTAACAGGACCAGGAGCTACCAGGAGGACCATCTTCATAGCCCGGTCCAAGGATAGCAATTCTGTTGATGCGCCGGACCGCTTAATCTCTGCCATCACTTACTTCTACCCTTTTTTCGATGGAATTCAGTACGGTAAATATGTTATCACGCAGTTTTCGCCATTTCAGGCCTTCATTCAACCCTTGGTTCCAGCTATTAAAGTCTTCAAGAGCTTTCCCTTTAATGGTTTTTTGATTTTCTTGACACTCTACTTTGTTGTTGTGAGGAATCCCAACTTCAGTAGGTATGTAAGATTCAATACTATGCAGGCTATAGTTCTTGATGTGCTCTTGATATTTCCTGACCTTTTGGAGAGGACTTTTAATCCAAGAGATGGTGTGGGCTTGGACTTCATGATGAGCTTTGATAGCACTGTGTTTTTGTTCCTCTTGGTTTGCTTGATTTATGGCTCGTCTTCTTGTTTGCTCGGTCAACTTCCAAGATTGCCTCTTGTTGCTGAGGCTGCTGATAGGCAAGTCCTGTAAACCTTCAATATAGTCGTCATTTTGCTGTTTAAGTTTTCTCCAGATAATTTTTATGTATTATTATGTTATGTATTTACGTTGATAAATGTGAACAAATTAGTATGCTGAGCTAATTGTGATAAGGAAAATTTTCAATGGATAAGCTATTGTCTTCATCTTTTGTATCTCCGTGGTGATATGAAGTCCGAAAATGAATGTGCCCTTTCATTTTGTGGTTAATGAATTCCTTCTCCCGCATCTTAGAAAACTTTGAACTCGACTTACCTATTTTTCACAAATATTTGTAACTTAGCTGGTAGATGCATATCATTAGCGTTAGGCTGTTTGGAGTATCAGAGGTTCTTGAGTTAGTAGTAACCTTATTGACAGTACTCGATGCTTGCCGGAGTAGTGCTAATCCACTATCAATGAGTATAATTTGCCATCTTAATAGGTTATACTATGATTTGGCTGGCATTACACATCAGGGAATGACATTCCGCAGCTACCTGTGATAGATTTGCCTGTGTGATCAGCTTATGAGAGAATAATGAGTATTGGATGGGTAGGTGGCTTAGAAAAAGTAATTCTCAATCTCTATGGGTGCTCCACCTAATGGCCTGGCCATCTTTTTCTTTGAAGTGAATTCCTTCTCTTTGAACGTGCTGTTTGTGTGAGAAAAAGCTGCCTCCACCTGGTGGACTGGGCTGCAAAGCCATTTCTTTTATGTCCAGGCCTTTTAATCAAATTCGTTCCTTGATCTGCAAACAAAGCGGCCCATTTCCTGGTAGCTTGGGCAAAAAGATGTTGGTTTTTTGGTGTGCATGATTTGAATGCTATTCTGGCTAAATGTTTTTGTGGTGGAGCCTATCTCATTGTCGACTCTATTTCTAGTTTTTTTTAAATGAAATTTACTATTATAAACTAAGGAAAAAAAAAAGAAAAAGAAAAAGGAAAAAAAAGGGAAAAAAGGGAAAGAAAAAGAAGAATTCCTTCTCTTGGGGAGTTTCTTGTGTTAGAATAGTAGCTCCAAACATAGCAGTGTCTGTAGCTTGGGCTAAACAGTGAGAACTAGTTGTTTTCAGCCAACGAGCTTAGCTACTACTACTAGATGCTGTTTCGACACCAGACATAGTAAGGAAAGTACCCACGAATAAGCCCAATCCTTAGCCCTAGTACTCCGAGTGATTGCTTGGGTTCTTTGCCAATGTGAACATGAAGGTGAAACCTTTTCACATATACTAATTAAAGAGAAGATCTTCACAACTTCTCAAACGACTAGTGAAATCCTCTAGATATACCAAGTAATCAAGGTGGAAATTGTTCAATTCGAATGTAGTGGATTGAAATCATCTGAGTTTGATTGTACCTGTGCTGTAAGTCTAAGTTCGCTAACAAATAGGCTAGATTTCTGATTATAGCATCAAGTAAAGCTATATAAGGTTTTTAATTCAAGGAAGCAATTCTATCTGGTTATGCATGCATCACTGGACTAAGAATTCTGAAACCATTGCTTGGAGCATAAGCCTCTTGTGCTGTTATCTTTAGATAGGCAGTGGCAGATGCCTGGCCCTTATAAATTTGAAAGGTCCTATTGCTCCTAGAGAAGTGCTGTGTTTCCCTTTCAACTTGGCAGAAGTCTCAGATATTGATGTAGTTATGCTATGCTGTGGTGCAAACAATTTGGTTTGGGACTTCTTGAGTGAATGAAAAGCCTGATGGATCAATGAAGCAAGTTTCAAAGTTGAATTACTAGCAATTCAGTAGAGCAGTTTCTCCTTATCCAAAGTCGTCACTTTCCTGTCAATTTTGATTACAAAATTGTAGTTGATTGACATAATATCAGGAACGGAGCATCAAAACTTGCCTGCACATTTTCAGTAATTATTTAGAGTAAAGCATCTTGCGAATGCAAACCATTATTTTCCATAACTGGACTGTGACATGATAGAAAAATACTTAGCTGTCGATGCATGGCTGTGTACGTCCTTTAGCATGTTGTTTGTTAGCTTTTTATTACCTTAAGTGCAGTGGATTGAGTAATTACAATATGAAACAACAGTTGCGATTTGATCTGTTGAGTCCTTCAAATATATGATTAATAGCGCATCGCCCCCAAATCTATAGGTTCAGGGATATTGTTCTTGAGATAATTCTTATATCGAACTTTTGAAAGCAATCAGCAGAACAAACAAAAACATGTGATCTTGGCATGTCATGAAACTCATATATTTCTTCTTCTGTTTAACCCACTACTGAACTCATGAGTTCATTTCATTACATTCAATAACGTGTCTTTTTGTTAGGCGTTGTCGAATATCTACATTTTCCACCAAAAAATATTTTTTGCGCAATTGACTAGCCATGTTTTGTATGTCTTTTTCTTACGCTTTTTGTTTTTTGTACATATGCATTTTTAGTGAGTTTGAATTCATATTTTCAGATTTCTGTTTTCTTGCTTATAATTCCGGTGATTTAAAACCTATCATATTTATTTGCAAGGGAAACTTATTTGTGCTGTGTTGTTAACTGGTTAACGGCTGCTTGGACAACCAAAACCAATTATGGAGAAGATGTCTGAATCTGATTTTTATTTTAGTTGTGGATGATAATACATTGGGTTTTGTGCTCTGAACGATGAATGCCTTAAAAGAATGTTTCTAATTCCTGATTTTCTTTATTTCTTCCTCCTCCTCCTCTTCTTCTTCCTCTTCTTCTTCTTCTTCTTCTTCTTTTTTAAATAATTACCTCAACACCACTTGAGATTTGACATAATTATCAAAACACTCCCCCCCCAAGATGTGGATAATTATCGTTCATTAAGTATGATGCATAATATAATCGCATCTTCTAAACTTATGCATAATTACAATTAATCCTATTATTTAAGAAATCTACTAGTAATGTTTTAATCATTTTGAGGGGATAGAATTGTAATTATCCATTAGCTGAATCAACAATAGATGATATAATAATAATTATTCAATCCTCAAGAAGTGTTATTGATAATTATGCAAAAGTTCAGGGGTGTTGTGGTAATCATTCTTTTTTCTTTCCAATGAGAATGTTGATTCCTGATTTACCAGCAGTATCCACAGCTTTGGCATTGTTTAACACTGATATCAGCTAATTGCTGAAGCCAGTCGATAATTCTATTTTTCTTTCATAATGCCCATTCTCAATGACTTGTTTCTTTTGGTAATAACAATTAACAAATAAAAGTAGCAATTTATCAATTGCTTTTATAGGCAACTTTAGTACAATGATTATTCATTTTATAAAAGATTAGGACGGTATTGCATCAAATAATTTGAGAGATTATGGAATAAGAGGATACTTTCCTTTTCGTCATGATGATGATTCTCAATTACTCCCACTTAAGTGGGAATAGCTATTCATAATTGTTGAATGAGGACAAACTCTTTGCACTTTTAATTAGAAATAGCGTATCTTTAAGCTTTTAATTCCAATTTATATTAGCCGTACAGATAAAAGTGGAATTTTGAAAACTGGGCCAAGCTGTTCTTGTGATTATTATTATTATTATTATTATTATTAACGACAACATAACCAAAATATAGACCCACTATTTAGTAGAAAATCATGTCCGAATTCTTAATCTCATGATTACGAGGCATCTATCTTACGAGTGGGTTGAGTCTTATTGCCTAACAAAGATTTATTTACTATAAGCTTATTATGCCCTTTCTCAACTCCTAATAAAGTGCACTAAGTCACCATATTTTTATTACTTAATAATGCAGTCAGAATTGGTTACACATACATCTGATTTAAACTAATTAATGAATTATTACTTTGTGTAAAGACATAACTGCTCAATGACACACCACATATTTCAACAATTGTGAACGTGCATTGGTAATAGACATGTCTATTTAGTTTGAGATTTTTAATAATTATGTCCATTCAAATGTAGCATTTCAACAACAATAAATAGATCACTCCCACACCCACCCTGATGACCAAATTGGATCCTTCCATAGATTGACATGTAACGAAGAGGTAGTAGCATGAGAATTTCATCTTCCATGAAAGGACAAGGCAATACATTGCCTCCTACTATTGTTAAAAGTGATGTACCTGATTGTGAGGGTCTTGACACCCTACCTCCTTCCTTTTGTTCCTTTGTTTTGACTGTTGTTTTTCTTGAGTTAATAATATCCTAGGTTTTATCATCAAAGAGAGATTATAAGTTTAATTTCCACTAGGATGTGAGGGTATTTTTCTTATTAAATATTAGTTTGTTTTGGTCTTTTTTCTTGTCTAGTAGCTCTTTTAAAGGATTTTTTATTAGTTATTGATTTTTAAATATTATCATTGGATGTATTGATATAATGATTAAATATAGGGATAATTACAACTACACCCCCTGAGGTTTGGTGAAATTACACCTAGACCCCCTCAGGTTTCAAAAATTACACCTAGGACCCCTGCCGTCAATGTCCGTTTTACATTTTGGTCCAACCGTCAGTTTACTTAACAGAAAATGCTGACATCATAAGAAAAAATGGATGATAACTCCATTTTGCCCTTCAGTTGACTTAGTGTGATGGTTTACCCATTCTTTTGACCAAAATGCCCTTATAAAATTTAATCTATGTATGACACATGCATAAGAGGACCTAAGTGTAGGAAAATTATACCACATGGGTCATTATTGTTATATAATTTCATTAAGTTGCAATACTATTGTTAGAATTATAACTGATTAATTTTTTTTCTTTTTAAAATAATTTAATCAATTAATAATCTTTTAAATCAATTTACTCAATCAATAATATAAATTAAAAATATTAATCTAAGCATTAGAAACATCTCTTTTAAAACTTCAACATTACAAAGACCTCCCTTTAAACTAATTTCATATGACAAAATACCCTCGTATTTATGATCTGTATATTATTCACCACTCCTGCTGCATTAAATATTTTCAAATAACTCCATTCAATATAGAAATATATAACATAAATACACCCCAAATAGCTCCATAAAATGCAAAGGCAAGATTCATCACATTGAAGGTAATAGAAAGATCCATCCGTATACATCATAAAGACTTTATAATATAGTTGTTCAAGTGCACTAGTCAAAGCTCATATATCATGGACAAAAAATATCTAGTTCAACGTTGTTTGTTTTGCCTTCAAAAAAACGAACACAAAAGATTACAAGAACTTCATATTTCAGAAGTACTGGCAACAGGACTATCTCCTTCAAATCTATCATTGACAACACCATCTGCTCCAACTCCACTTGCTCTTGAACATGGTATGACCTTGTAGCAATTCGAAAATATTTTCTTAGCAGAAAACTAGAAAGCTAGAGTTTGAAATTGGAGTAGATGTGCTTGTCGCACTTTCTGTTGATTGAATGAGACACTAGTTTCATTTATTATTTCCACCAAACCTTACATATAATAAACAAGTAACATTACAGCCAGTACCCTTTTGAAGTATATGAATATGATAAAAAAAAAACCCTTTGAAGTATATGCATATAACAAACAAACCCTCTACATATTTAAGATATTTCAGTTGCTTCCCATATCAAAACAGAAAGATTACATATAAATCACTAATATATCTTTTGTCAATCGATCAGAAAAGTCCATGGTTTTTCTGGACTGAACCCTTCAAGAAACTTCTCCAAACAAGTGAAGAATGAGCCTCATGAATCTTTACCCTCAGTCTCTACAAGCATAGACAAGTGGATAATTACCATCTAGCCCCACAATAGCCAGAAGAACACCCCCTAAACCGCCCTTCTAAATGACACCCCATCAAAACCTGTGAATGGGCTATAAACATCCAAATATCCTCTCCTTAACGCATCCAAATTTTTTGGGTTTTTTTCATTCAAATTTTGGGGTTTCTAGAAATTTGAAAAATCTTACAACAAAAACAACGTTACTATAAAGATCCATCCTTAAAACATAATATTCAATTAAAAAAAACCCAACAACGTTAGGGAAAAAAACAAAGGATGAACAGAAGCAAAAAATCAAAACTTTATGCAATAAACATAGGATATAAACTTTAAAACACTCATAGCACCAAAATAGGAGTGAAAATTGTGAAGAAAAAAATGAAGGTATAAGTATTATCTTTTGAAGACATTTTGTCTCCAAATATGTAGCAAGGACCGAAAGTTTCTCATATTCTCCTTGTCCCTGGCGTTATGCAGATGATCGGGAACCAGACTTTGCTGGGATATCAACGATTTCGTACATGCAAGAGCATTGTTGGAGAGGTAGTGGGAGAGAGTCTAGGTGTTGTGTATATGTGTGTGAATGAAGACCAAACCAAGACCCTATGTCTTCTCAATACACTAAGGGGTGTTCTAGTCTTTTATTTTTTAACCATTTTTTGGCCTTTTTTCTTTTTCAAATATTAAGGGTAAAGTAGATATTTCACATTTTCTGTTAGGATTTTTGGATGGACTTGGGCGGCGGGGGGTCTAATTATAACTTTCGAAACCTGAGGGGGTCTAGGTGTAATTAGGCCAAACCTCAAGGGGTGTAGCTATAATTATCCCTTGAATACATTAATCATTTTTCTAGAATAAAGAGAAATTTATAATACTACTTTTTTAGAAAGTGATCGTTGTATTTGGAGAGAAGATTGTCAGGAATTATAAGGGCCTATTCAGTTGGTGACTGTAAAAATTTGAGTCTGAATAAGTTTTGTAATCAAGTTTTCAGTCACAGTCTCTGAGTTACAAAAACTATTAAAAGATGTTTGGATAGTAATGTTTTTTAACTGTGTTTTGTAAAAATTGTTTGAATGTTGCTGGTTTAATTTATAAATTATATATTAATTAAGTTTTATTTATAAATCAAGTTAAATTTATATTTATGAATCAAAGTATAAATTATATTAAATTAAAATAAAATATCATTCATAAATTATAATACTTATTTATAAAAATAGATTAAGTCATGTTTTTAGAGTCATCAATTTCAGATATGAATGCAAGATTAGGGGCACATAACTTTTGAAAATTAACTCTGAGTCACAAAATTTATTACAGCTTCACCTTCATGCGAGCCAAACAAATTCTAAATCCAATGCCTTGGGAATAATAAAGAGAAGGAATCCAACTTTACCCAGACTGGAAAAGAAAAATTCACATTAGCCCCGGATAAATTACACTCAGCATCTACCCACATCGGTATTTATACGGTTTATTCCTATATAATGATGTTTCACATAATGTGTGGGCAGAGAGAGTCGTGATTACGACTGACGAACGAGTGGCCACTGAGTTGCCCTACCGAATCACGACCGCCAACAAAGTAAAGAACATCGTACGCAAGTTACAATCCCCCGTCGGTGATGGGGTGGAGCAGCCGAAACCACGTGGCGACATTCCATTGGAAGGTTCCAGCTAGCATAGGCTTTTGCAGCTGCACTTGGGGGTCCATGCTTTTACCGTGAGTTCACACCCATCCATTCTTTTTCTCCCTCCCACCACCAGTTTTCTTGTCTTGACTCATGTCCAAAACCTAATTTATTCATATTACTGGGGATTGAATAACATAAAATAAATATAACAACAATTACATAACACTCTTGTGCTTTGGATAAAGTAACACTGTCTTTCCTTTTTATATGAGAAATGTATATTTGATTCTCACTAATAACATGTGAGGTTTTATCTAGCATATAATAATCTTTGTTTATCGCATGATTGTTTATTATCTTGTTAATTCATGATTTGATATTTAAAATGTATTGATATATTGATATTAATATACTGATTGTATGTAATTGTTTTTTTGAAAAAAGATAACATTTAGATAAAGTAAGTAATTTTTACGGTATATGACGTAATTAATTGAATATTAGAAGTTTTTCATTTTCCAATTTAATATATTATTAAATTGGTATCATCAAAAAATAAAATAAAATAAAATAAAATCACATGACCTGTCTCCACCTCACCCTCTTTTACTTTACATTCTCCACTTTAATTCGTGCAAGTAAACGAGATGCACTCACACAAGGATGCTCTATTCTTTACATTTTTATGCCTTGGGACAATTATTTTCTTTTAATCCAAGAAAGCATCTTTCACTCATAAAACTTTGATTATCCTTTTGGTCCCTAATTAAACTTCAAAGTTTATTTAATTTAGACATTTTTTAAATTTACTTTTTCTTCTTTAAAGAAAAGCACTTATATTCAATAATTATATTATTATATCATTACATGAATATATTTTAAAGATCAATACACGAACTAGACATAAAATAAATTTTCTAAATATTACTATGTGGTAAACAGAAATCCATATGCTATCGATAGGTTTCAAGCCTACACCTTTCTTATGAAAAAGAGAGATGATGGTGCTTTATCCAAATGACAAACGGTTAAATTTAAGCGTGGATGTCATTAGTTGGAGAAACCATGGTTGGCACTTTTTTGTTTTGTTTAATTTAAAACAATTTTTATACTCTCTTTTCTGTCACATAAATTCTCAAAAACAAATTAAATGCCTGGATCTAATGAATTTTAGCATAAATACAATGGCATGGCTGTTGCATGTGGTAATATTAATGGCGTAATGGGACATCATGGGCGTTTGCAATTGCTCTTAAAACTTTCAACTTTTTGTTTTAATTAAGTTGTTTTATAATGCTAGCAACACTATTCTTTTTCCTAATTCTTCAAAGTTAAGTTTACAAAAAAATAAAAGAGAAATGCAATTCTTGCCCTATTTCTAACTTCGAATGCTCCAACGTTCGCAACAACTTTCTGGGTAATTTTTTTATTACTTTTTACTTTTTCAAAAAAAAAAAGAAAAGAAAAAAAAATACTCTATTACAAACGCATTTTAGTTTGTTTGAAAATCTTTTCGAGGAGCACAATAAAAAATTAAGGTTGTTTGAAAATCTTTTCGAGGACCACAATAAAAAATTTCAACTGTTTTTGGACTTATATAACACAGCAGCATATTTGCCAACTAAAGAGAATAAACGAAAAAAAACCCACCCACTGGCCACTGCCAGCGATTTATGGAAAATATTCTCCACCCAATTAAATATAAAATTATTAAATAAAAATATAATAATATTACATAAAGTAAAACCAAACAGCATGGTTTACCTTTGTCAGTCTCAGAAAGTGTCGGCTTCACTTCCAATGTTCCGACAAACTAAACCTAATACGTATGATATTGCTAAACCCAATACGTATGATATTGCTAAACCCGAATCCTAATCAACTTTAGCTCAAAAAAAAAAAAAGAATCCTAATCAACTAATTATTGAAAAAGTCATTATCATTTCTGAATTTAATTAACCCTAATCGGTAATCAGAACGTTAGCCAAGAAACATGTAAATGCTTTATCATTGACAGTAATCAATTCAGTGGCATTAGCTGTAGTTAACCCCATTTTCCAAGTCTTTTTTATAAACTCTCACTCTCATTGCGCTTCCAGCTACTCACTTCCTCTGCAGAGCAGATACGCCCAACGCTGCAACCCTATCTCCTCTGCATTTTTTTTCAGCACAATGCAGCTCCGCCTGGCTGCCGCCGTAGCTGCGGTGGTTCTATCTCTTTCCCTCCTCCTTACCAACACTCAAGCCCACAACATTACCCATATCCTAGAGAAATACCCTGAATTATCCACCTTTAACCACTATTTAACGGTGACGCAGCTGGCCCCCGAAATTAACCGACGAGAAACAATCACCGTTTGTGCGGTGGATAATGCCGGAATGTCAGATCTACTGTCAAAGAAACTCAGCATCGGCGGCATCAAGAATGTACTCTCCCTCCACGTACTACTCGATTATTTCGATGCTAAGAAGCTCCACCAGATCACAGACGGCACTGCCTTGGCGGCCACCATGTTCCAGTCCACCGGCTCAGCCCCAGGCTCCGCCGGCTTTGTTAACATCACTGATCTGAAGGGTGGCAAGGTTGGCTTCGCCCCCCAGGACAATGGCGGCGTCATGTCTGCCACTTTCGTCAAGTCCGTTGAAGCCATTCCCTACAACATCTCCGTCATTCAGATCTCCTCCATCTTGCCTTCTCCCGAAGCCGAGGCACCGGCGCCGGGGCCGAGCCAGATGAATATCACTGCACTGATGTCAGCTCATGGCTGCAAAGTGTTCGCCGAAACGCTGTTGGCTAATCCGGCTGAACAGACGTTTGAGGAGAACGTGGAGAGCGGATTAACTATTTTCTGCCCTGGAGACGACGCTATGAAGACTTTTATGCCCAAATACAAGAATCTAACTGCATCTGGTAAACAATCTTTACTGGAATACCACGGAATGCCGATCTACCAATCGTTGGCTGGTCTAAAATCGAGTAACGGATTGACGAACTCGTTAGCCACCGACGGCAGCAGTAAGTACGATTTCACTGTGCAGAATGATGGCACCGACGTGACAATTATGACAAAAGTCGTGACGGCGAAGATTATCAATACGGTGATAGATGAGCAGCCGTTGGCTATTTACGAACTGGATAAGGTTTTAATGCCCAAGGAGTTGTTCAAGGCAGCTCGCCCTCCTGCTCCTGCTCCAGCTCCGGCGGCTGATGCAGAGTCCCCAAAGCCTTCGAAGAAGAAGCACAGGTCTCCGCCGGCACCGGCTGCTCCGTCAGACTCTCCGGCGGATGCTCCAGACGGAGATGTGGCGGATCAGACCGCGGATAGTAACGGCGCAGTCAGATTTGACGGTGGAAGATTTGGAGCTCTAATTTTGAGTCTCTGGTTCGCGTTTCTACAGCTGTAAGTTCAGTGCATCTTTACTCCTGGTTGTAATTTTTAGTTTTTTGCTTCTTCTTTTCCTTTTTTGTTTATTGTGAAAAATAATTAAGGCCCTCTGCCCATTTAATTTATTTGTACAAGACTGGTAGGATTGCTTCTATTTACTCAAGAAAAAAAGAGGAAAAAGTGTGTTGATCCTGTATTTGTATTACAAATCGGGCTTGAATCAGTAGCATATTTACCATTCAGCTAGCCACACACAAATTGGTAGAAATTAACAAATCTAATAAGCAATACAATTAAAGAAAATTTCCAGTAAAACCATTATCACAGGTTGAGATCCTCCTTGTTCGCGTAAAGGTAGCTGGGGTGATCATTGCAAAATGATGCAATTGGCAGGGGCGTAAATCCACGGTAACCCTTGTCAACCTTAGCGAGGCAGACATCGGCGGCGTACTTGAATACTGAGTATTCCGGGCTAAAATTTTGTGCTGCATATTCTGCAATCGGCATCCACTAATTTACAAGCAAAAGGCAATCCATTAGGTATATTCCTGGCTGGCAAAGTTTAACATTAACATGAATAAATCAAGGGTACCTGGGCTGCCTCAATTTCTGAGTCCTGTTTTTGGATGTCAAAGGATAAAGGCCTCAGCATGCACAGAAAAATTAAGGCCGACTTCTCGAACTTGTGCGTTTGTCTATCAGTAAAAACAGTATGTGAAGGAACCCGGAGAGTTTAAACAACTTGTGCATTTGCCTATCACTAAGATAGGTGTTGAACACAATTGGCAGACAAATTTAATTCTCTCAAAAACAAGGCAAAAATGCACTCCGTATGCACATCACTAAAGAAAAACTCCTCACAATTGATATAGATATGCTATGAAAAAAGTGACACACAATTCGGTGAATTGACATGCCTTATATAGGCTTACAAAGACCAACAAATAAGGAGTTAGTGACTTCATACACTAACCCATGACTTAATTCAAATTATCCACTACAATTAACTAATAACTATTGGCTAAATATTAGTAGAAGACTTGGACCAAGGAGCTAGTGTTGCAATTTAACACTCCCCCTCAACGCTAGCTTCCATTCTTTTCACCATATCGAGCTGTTGGCATAACTTTTCAAACTTATTGCCACTTAAGCCTTTTGTGAATAAATCTGCAACTCGGTCTTGTGTCTGAATTTGCCTTGGCTCCACCTCCTTTTCTAGTACTTTTTCTCTGATAAAATGATAATGCACCTCCACGTGTTTGGTTCTTGCATGAAAGACTAGATTCTTTGCCAAACGTATCGCTGGCTGCATGGTTGTCGCAATATAAAGGAATTGCATACTTTGTCGGCTAATCTAGGTCCTTCAATAATTGCACAAGCCAAGTGCTCTCTTGAGCTGCCATTGCTGACAAAGATACAGTTGGTTGTCATTTGTTGCATCAAGAAACTGTGCCAGACCCAAGCATAAAAACATACCCAGTAGTTGAGCACCGGGTATCATGATCTCCTGCACAGTCGGCATCACAACAACTAACTTACAGTCTCCACATTTCTCATACAAAATAGCATACCCAAGTGTACTTCTCGCATATCTCAAGATTCGCCGAACTGCTTCCAAATGAGGCTTCTTTGGATTTTGCATGTAACGACTCATCACACCAACAACATAAGAAATATCTGGTCTGGTTAAAGTTAAGTAGATCAAACCATCCACCAATTGTCGATACATCGTTGCATCTTCCAAATCTTTCTCTTCATAAGCACATATTTTCACTTGTGGTTCTATTAGTGTCGAAATCTATTTGCACTCGAGCATTCCAAATTTTTTCAACAAATCATTGGACTCCTTTCCTTGATGGAGAAAGATTTCTTCTTCAGCACAATCAATCTCTAGACCAAGAAAGTGTTTGAGTTCTCTAAGTTCTTTCATTTGAAAGCGAACTGATAAATTTTCCTTTGTTCGAAGAGCTTCTTCTTCACAATCTCCTGTTATAATTAAATCATCCACATATACTAGCACAATAACTAACTTCCTTCCATTAATTTTGACAAACAAACTAGAATCAGCATGTGTCATCGAATAGCAACCATGAGTAAGAAATTCAGCAATCTTACCATACCGAGCCCTCGGTGCTTACTTTAATCCATATAATGCTTTTCAAAGCTTGAAAACATACTCAGGATGTTCTTTACTTTGAAAACCCATCAGCTGGTTCATATAGATCTCTCAATCCAACTCTCCATGTAGAAATGCATTTGTCACATCCATTTGCCACAAGTTCCAATCTTTAATTGCTGCAAGTGCAAGTAAGACTAACTGTTGTACAAGACGGGTAGGATTGCTTCTATTTACTTAGGGGGGAAAAAAAAAAGGTGTGTTGATCCCGTATTTGTATTACAAACCGGACTTGAATCAGCTCCATATTTACTATTCAGCTAGCCATACACACAAGTTGTTAGAAATTAACAAATCTAATAAGCAATACAATTAAAGAAAATTTCAGTAAAACCATTATCACAGGTTGAGATCCTCCTTGTTGACATAAAGGTAGCTGGGGTGATCATTGCAAAATGATGCAATTGGCAGGGGAGTAAATCCACTGTAACCCTTGTCAACCTTAGCTAGGCAGACATCGGCAGCATACTTGAATACTGAATATTCTGGGCTAAACTTTTGTGCTGCATATTCTGCAATCGGCATCCACTAATTTACAAGCAAAAGGCAATCCATTAGGTATATTCCTGGCTGGCAAAGTTTAACATTAACATGAATAAGTCAAGGGTACCTGGGCTGCCTCAATTTCTGAGTCTTGTTTTTGGATGTCAAAGGATAAAGGCCTCATCATGCACAGAAAAATTAAGTCCGACTTCTCAAAAAGGACTTGTGCGTTTGCCTATCAGTAAAAGCAGTATGTGAAGGATCCCGGAGAGTTTAAACAACTCGTGCATTTGCCTATCACTGAGATAAGCATGTCAAATAACCTGGAAATTCTTGCAGTAATTATTTTGCCATCTCAACTAGCTACCTAATTAAACAGCATTTATTTCTCCTGTAATATTAGCCACTCAAGTTTATGATATGACTTTCAGTTGCGTTTGTTAGAAAAAATCCCTTTGAAATTTACCTGAATGCCAGCACAATGAATTCTGCATCAATCTGAAATAACAAATACCAAGTCTCTCAGAAACAGTGACCAACAGCACAAAGCAATACTATACGTTATCACCGTTTAGCAATTGCTTACTCCTGTTTCCTCTTTTACTTCTCTCCTCGCACCTGAGAAAATGTCCTCACCCTGAAAATCACAACAAAGCAATGTAAGTATGTATCGGTCATAGAGATTGAAGACATGCTCTATGAACTGCAACTTCAGTTAGAGCACAAACCTCTTCAAGAATTCCTGTAGGGATCTTCCACATCCCTGTTCCTTTGGGCCGGCCGTGCTTTTCCAGAACAACAAGCAACTATTCAAGATAAGTTGCAAGAGTTTAAAGGGAAAAAAATGCCCAGAGTAGGAGCTCAACAGTTGTATGAAATTTCCGTAACCACCAGCATAATTTGCACTTACATTATTAATGGTAAATTTATAACATGAACATTAACTGAAGACCTGTGTGTGCTTTACTCAGCAGGAGAGAAGTGAACTAGTTCTTTATGAAAATCTAGGAACAGATATGAACTGTGTAAATATGAAATGATGGCCCATGCCAAATAAAATAAACGAGGGATAACAGTGTTTGCGGGGACAAGCATCAGAAAAATGTAAAGTTTCTCCACCAAGGCAATCCTACAATGAAAGGACCATCAGCAATCTTATTGCGGATTAGTCACAAAACAAAAGTCAATGTTTCACCAACCGATGACCACTTTTTTGGGCATGTTGTTTCCCATTAAACATACAGAAATCGTTGACTCCTGTTGGATTTGTTTACAAAAATAATAATAATAATAAAAATAAAATAAAATAAAATAGATGCTTCATTCCATTTTGGACCTGCCTTTACTTTCTGAGTTGATTTTTGGATCATTTACTTCTATGAGCTAGAACACCGAGTATGATAAGTGCATCCAACAGACAGTGTTGCATAAAAATTAGTAATGACTAGACTAACAGCATGATGTCACAAATTTTTGAGAAGATGAAGGAGGCTTTCCTAAGTATGCTTTTTGCGCATTATTTTAAAGCCAATACTTTTTTCTGCAACAAGCTATGCACAAACATGCAGGTTGTCTCATTCTAGAGGGTAGTATACACGTGCCAATATACCGAATAAAGAAGTGATAAAAACTGTAATGATATCAAAGTACCTCTTTTTTATCATTCATAATAATAATAATAGCACCAATGCTATTATTATGAATGATAAAAGAGAGGTATGATATCAAGTGATAAAAACTGTAATGATATCAAAGTACACCTCTTTTATCATTCATAATAATAGCACCAATGCGTAGCCTGTGTGTTGCGTTTGCTGGGATGGTATTGAGAGTTTCAGGAATCCAGTACACAAGCATCAAATAGTGAGGCTCCGCATGGTGATACCAAAATCCTTCCTGCACCCAATCAATATTTGCGTTAGACTAAAGTCAACAGCGAAGTCTAATGATTCATCTCAACTCATATGATAAAGCATCTGTAGGAGATAGAATTCTAGAACGGCTCACAAAATTTCTAAGCTTAGATTACAACTGAAGAAGCAGATCATCTTTCCACAAAATTCATCATATCAATATCACAGCAACTGGCTTTTCTGAATTTGGCATTTGATGTAAAGGAACTTCTACTCGTAGCGTTCCTTCTCATCTCCTCGTAAATAGCAGATATGCATTGACTACCATCCTCCACATAAGCAGAATGCCAGAATATAATTTTCTAGAAAAGAACAACATCTAGTAAATTATAGTAGCTATAGGGCACAGCCTATAATTTCATGCAACTGAAGCTCTGGAGACTCTTTAGGCCCAACATTTGATAAGAAATAATGTTTATTCCTCATTGTAGAATGAAGACAGCCTATTTGACATGCTCTGGCCCCTTGAATGATAGAACTAGGCTACATAAATTGTTGAAATATAATTGATTATGGACTATCAAAATATCAACTTGTGTGAAAGATGACAAAAATATTAAAGTTCCATCAATGCAACAAAAAATCACCTTGACTGCAGTTTCAACAAGATTCACAAGTTCAATCGGTAACTTGATCCACACTCCCTTCTTTCCCTGCGGGATTTTCCAAGTAAATAAATCGATCAATCAATTGAAAATTTGAATGTGGTGTTTAGAATGTCTTTGATCTTGATCATTCCAAGTCCATGTATTCTAGAAACAGAACGCATCACTTGACTCTGTAATCACAGATGAAGAATATCTGGTAGAAAGTAGGATCCAGGCATGCTCGTGAACCAGCAACTAGTAGTGGTGCAAAATTTAGAGGCTGAAGTAGCTGCTCTAAAGGTTATACAGTTGCCTATGGTAGGAGTTTGATACAAGTCAAGTTGGCTCGAGTAGATTCTAGTAAAGTCATGTTTTTACAAGCTCAAGCAAGTTCGAGTTTTTTGAGCTCTAGCAAGTTCGAGCTCTTTAATAAGCCAAGCTCGAGCCAAATATAGGTATCCGGAAGCTGGTGAATTGAGCAAACTTTTACTTTGTAACATTCCATACTTTAATATCTAATTTTACGATTAATGGTAGTGAAGAAATTAATAGAACTATTATTTTTATATTCATTAACAAGAACGTGAGAGTTATTGATAATTTAGTAAGAATCTTATAACACTAATGGCAACAATAATACTGCTTCACGAGTAATTATATGTTGTTAAAAGTTATTTAAACTTTTATGATTTAATTGATAATATATAATAATATTATTTCTCAACCAAATTCATAGACTCGAGAATTTTCACAGCAGCAGTTGGAGGGACCATAGGGAGGGTATACCATGCTAGCTCCAGAGGTGGCAAAGAGAAAGATTGCAGCCCTAGTTTTACGGCCGTGAGAGGCAACCAGGAATATATGACGAACATATAATTCAAAGTACTGGGTCAACTCAATGTAAAAGCATGGAAAGGAAAACCATAATTCAAGCTGGTCACACTCAAAATCACACAAATATATAAGGGAACTCTGACAACTGCAGGTCAAACTGGACATGTTGGTTACAGAAAAAATGTCGGTTAGGATATATTTGTGTCTGCTAATGTGAGTTGATCATGCCAAACAGAAGTTCTCTCAAGATGATTGGCAGCTCCTCAGAAGCCATTAGTTACAAATTAGAGTAAATGAACTCGGACGTCAGGTCTTTCAACTCCCAAACACCAGTAAAAAGTAAATGTCAAAGGGCAACTAGTGAAAAATCTTAAGGTTTACGTGATAGCTGGCAACCTCAATCATCTGAAGTTTCCTCATCACCACATCATATTTTGTCGAACATGTTTATCTTATGTTAATTTAAAAATAGTCAATAAACACGGCCATCAGTAACCATCTAGTGATAAGATCAGGATGGAGATAAGCATCTGTCAAAATTTGAGACTGCGAGTTCCTATTTCAATCCAACAAGGATTCTGATCCATTATCCATTGACTTAGGTTTAGTTTCCTGAAAGTTAATTACTTTGTTAAGCTAGAAAGAAAAAAGGAAGAAATTAATCTCTCTTTTAGATTCTATGTTAGCCCAGTTACCTTTTTGGCAAATTTGGGATCATATACCAACAGAAACTGCAGCAAGGCACTGAATAGCATACTCAAATAGGGTGGCAGGGGAAGATGGAAGGGAAACTTCCACTGTGAAAGAGAACATCTGAGAGCCCCACTAAAATCATTGGGGTCCATAGGCTCCTCCATTTCCACTATGACACCTCCATGCTCATCGTCCTGAGAAGGAAGCATGCGAACCTTTTCAACTCCATTTTCAGAAATTGCTTGATCCATTAAGCCGCAGACAACCTAAATATAAGTAGCAACCTTAGCTCTGATCCCAGAAAACGATGAATAAGTATGCTTTATAATACACAGATAGAAGTATAAATAAGTTGTAAATCTAATATATGACAATAAGATAGTTCTGTACAGGAAATTCTCTCGAAATCTGTTCACCACAACAAAAAATTCTCGCATGTGACCAATCTTATTTATTCTGTTTGTTTTCATCATATGCAACAAATCATCCTCAAACTTCAGCTGATTATACCACATAACGCAAACTAGCAAGCTTGCTGAAGAACGCAATAGTTTACACACACACACACACAACTATTGAATTTGCCAAAATTAGATTCTTATTTCATCAATAGCGTCAGCAAATGCCTGTGCAGATGCAAAAAGGCACAGTTCAAAGAATCCATTATCCCTAACCAAAATTAAATAAAATTGAATTCGGATCAACCTCAACGGAGAATACAACAAATAACCAACAAAATTTATCTTAACCATACCATTCCGAGAAAAAGGAA
>JACFYI010003548.1:641428-653727 GCA_014898755.1 Handroanthus guayacan | reverse complement strand
AATATAGATAGTTGGCAGATAATAATCATCAAATGTGAAATGAAGAAGAGGCGGAGCAGCCGCCACCCGGGAATCACGCGTGTTGTACGATACACAGGTTGTGGATCTTCACGTGTTCCTAACCCATTATCTCTTCATATTTATACCCAACCAATCAACCCGGCCTTGGTATAAGATATTGACAAATAGGTGGCGTGGATCTCACCTTCATTTTCCTTTTTTTAAGCCCTTTTGGATAATTACATTTACCTCACCTGTGATTTAATATAATTACTAAAATACCCCTAAAGTATGAATAATTATTATTTCACTCTCTATTGTACAGTTCTATTAATACGCTGATAGAATTACATTCCTTGAATGTATAGATATATTACAACTATATTTCTTAAATGTATGCATATATTACAATTATACTACGCTAATCCAAGGGGTTTACTTTTAATATTTAGGATTTTCGAATATGTGTAATGATAATTAGTCAAATCTTAAAGAGTGTAATGGTAATTATATAAATTTCAGGGAGTGTTTTGGTGGGTATACCGAACCTCAAGGGGTATTGGGGTAATTATCCATTTTTGTCTCTTTTTCATTTTTCTTCTTTTTTTTTTCAGAATAACTTTTTCTTTACTTTTTTCTTTTTCTTTTTTCTTTTTAAGATTGGAATGATAGAAGTGAAAAATAGAGACTGAATCAGCACTTCCTTATAAAAAGTGGGAATAGTGTCATAGTCACTTCATCCAAAGAATAGTGACTATTTTTAGAATTATAGGTTAAAATTTTGAATTTTTTTTATTAAAATACCTAAATGTTTTTAGTTTCAACATAATGCAAACTCCAACCCATTTTTTTGAAAAGGTTATACCATCTAATCACAGCCCAATACTCTCTTAATTCATTTTCTATTTTTTCCGCGGAACGGTTATAGTGAAAGTACTGATTCTTTTTTTTCTAATTTTAAAAATTACCAACATCTTTTCTAAAAAAAATGTAACATTTAACAAACTATCCATTCGTTGGGATTTTGGATGAAAAATGTTGATCAGCAAACAAAGAAAAAAAATTAAGTAAACTTTCCAATTTGTCCTTGGCCTCTTCGCAAGATTTTATAACTTGGTTAAATTGTAACTGCAACATACTCATTGTTAAAGAGTGAAATGAGATAAAACAATATTGTTCATGTATAGCTATTGGAGCTAAAATATTGTCATTTTTGTGCCATCGTTTATGTATGAGAAGGGTTAACACCATTAGCGCATTTATCATATATATGGAAATATTTTCTCAAGCAATATATGTGAATAAATCTATTTATATCAACAATTTATGTACTGTACCAATGTGTTTTTCTTTTTGTGAATTTTTTTTTTTGAGAGAAGTAATTACATTTAATCATTACATCAATATCATTATATGAATATATTTCAAAGATCAAGTACAAGAACTAAACACAAGATAAATTTTATAAACTACCATCAGTAGATAAATACTATTATACAGTAGATAAAGACCCATACACTACCGGTGGGATTCGAACTTGCACCTCTCCTATGAAAAGGAGGAGGCCGTACCACTTCATCCAGTGGGCGGTGGCTTTTCTTTTCGTGAATTAATACATTAAACATTGACACAATGTAATGTTATTTTTGTTCAATGAAAAATTCCATAGAAAACATCTCAAGTGAACCTTGTTACTCATAATGAGCATCACATTTGAATAATTATTTGTCGCATAACAATTATTTCACCTACAACTCCAGTTACATTATCACTCTTGAATTTTTAAAATATAATATTTGTCCTTATCTATTTACAAAGATACACTTTCTACTATAAAAACATAGCAGATACATTGTTCGTAAAATTAAATATTACGATTACGAAGATGTTAGGGGTAAAATGGTTATCTACAAATTAATGAATTAATTTTTTTAGAAAATTAAATTGAAGGTAAAATGGTTAATTTACTATTTTTATGTGGATTTTTCTAATGAAATATTTTTCAAAGAGGGATGTTGATAATTTTTTAAATAAAAAGAGGGAGACCTCATAGGGGTATAGGTGAAGTTAACCCTTCTTTATAAGTTATCTTTCTTTTTTAACATTTTCGTACCTTCTAATAAAATTTTTGGAACCCATTTGCTTTTTATTTTTTGGTATTTCAAGCAATCTTTGCACATGTTTTGCAGCGCTCAGGCAATAATCTTTGGAAATTAGTGTTTTGTGAGTAAATTTAAAAATGCGATAGACTGATAGCAGGATCGAAAGTATGATGCATGTTTGGTTAATTTTAAATGGTGGGTAAAAATTGTTTTGAAGAAGTAATCAATTATGTTTTAGGATGAAAGAATTTTTATCATAAATATCAAATCAATTACTTTTTGTGTCATTTGTGGTGAAAAATTTTATTCAAAAATATTTTTATATAATTTATATATGATATATATATACAGAATAATTATTGTTACATAATATCAGGTAAAATAGTGATAATTTGTAAATAATTTTCATTCTTGAGGTTTAATTTTAAGTCAAAGTTAGAAACTGAAAATACACCGTATTCATATGATTAACATTTGATATAATAGTTCATTACTCTAAAAATGATTAAAAATGATCAATAAATTCAACAATATTTTTATCCATATAATATCAAAATATGACATAAGAAAGTAACAAGGCCTCTATCAAATTCAATTATAATCATATCTATCAGCATAATTTGACTATAAATAGGTTCAAAAGATAATGATGACACCCATAAATATTAGTAGCCTCATGTGAAGATAACCAGAAGTTCACGTTCTAGGTACGAACTAAATTTTTTATGATTAAAAATATAATTACATTGTCATTTTATGTGAAATTGTCAT
Organism: Handroanthus guayacan; assembly: GCA_014898755.1. Lineage (NCBI taxonomy): Eukaryota > Viridiplantae > Streptophyta > Magnoliopsida > Lamiales > Bignoniaceae > Handroanthus > Handroanthus guayacan. The sequence goes on along the minus strand of JACFYI010003548.1, from coordinate 650,854 downwards.
TTTATGTAAATGTGAAGTTAGCATATAATACCTTTAATTTAATAAAACAATAGAAAATTGTTATACTTTTCCGCAAAATCAAAATACAATGTCGTCGCATCGTCTATAAAGACATGTGTAAATGAAGGGGGAAAAAAAGAAAGATACCCTTTAAAATAAATCAAATAACAAAAGAATATCATTATTTTAATACAAATAAATAGAAAATAAATTTTTTATCTGAAAATCATAAAATATATTTAAATCCAAACTATAAATAAATAAAATAACAAATAATAGATAGCACGCAAATATGGACTTAACCCATAGTGTAAAATATGACATTTGAAATTGGGCTATTAATTAATAAGTTGCCTAAGAAAGATTTGTAATAGAAACATATGATTCTTCACTCAAAGCTTATTTATAATTTAATGTATTAATCAATGTAAAATGGATAATTACAATCTTAAAAAAGGCCATGACTATTGTTATAATGATTTTTTCTGACGTTGTATTTAACTTTTGATAAATATTTTTCCATTTTTTCAATAGAGATTACATTTTTGTCTAAAGAAATATTGTTTGGGTCGATTGCAAGACAGCGGTGATGATCAGATAATTTGATGATTAGTATTATACTTAATTTCTTATTTTTTATCGCTAAGGATGGATAAGATTTTATTTAGGATAAATTGTAATTTACCTCCCTGTGAAGCAAAAAAATAGCACTTTACCTCCCTGAGAAGAAAAAAATAGGTAGAAACCCCCCTCCCGTTCTTAAAAAATGAGCTCACTGACCCTCTCATTCTGAAAATGTTATGCACGCACGCGAAGTGCGACTTTTTTCCATCATAAATCCTTCACATTTTTCCATTTCTTCATTTTTCTGCAACTTCCTGCATTATTCTCAAGATTTTCTTGATTTGTAGTTCTTGAAATTTGCTTCATCTAATCCACCCTATTCTGCTCTACTGCCCTTGTGTCCCTTGGCAGTGGCACAACAATCTCTCGCCTTTGACACCACCAATCCCAAACCAAAAATCACCTTCCTCTTTCTCACCAGCACGAATTTGCATTTCTCTCATGTTAGAGAACTTTTTTTTTTTTTGGTCTTTTTTTCCTTTCTTTATATCTTTCTTTTTTTGTTGAAACAATGAAGGCCTTTACACATCTACATCCACATAGATCCCTCTACAAAATCACTTCTCTCGGAGGAGTATTTTTCGGCTGCTTCATCGCAGCCAAGAAAATGCAGCGGGCCAGCCCTACCCTCGTGCCATTTTCTTGTTCCATGGAATGGTGAGAATGTGGCCAACCTTTAGTTGTTGATTTTACTAATTTAAAAAATAATTTAAGGAGGAGGTAAAGCAGACACTTGTGGGCCAAAAATAATAAAACAGTCACACCCAGCGTGCGTGCATAACACATTCGAACTGAGGGGGCTAGCGTGCTCATTTTTCAGAAACGTGCTCATTTTTCAGAAACACGAGTGGGCTCTCTCTCTCTCTCTCTCCCTCTCCCTCTCGAGGAGTAAAGTGCTACTTTAATGTTTTACAAAGGGTAAACTGCATTTTACCCATTTTATTCATATTAAGTTTAGTTAATGAATGATATGTTTTTGGATTGTATATAATAATAATTGTGATATTTCTAATTAATAAGAGAAATTATCATATCAATTCTAAAACTAATTAACGTTTTATTGTTGGAATTTTCAATATATGGAGGTGAGATTAGATCAAGATTGAAGATTTTTAGTTAATAAACGAGAACGTGATAAGGCTATAAAGTTCCTTTTTTTTTCTTCTTTATTTTTTCATTGAGAGATTATACCAAAAAAATAAAGAAAAGTATGCAAATAATTAATTTTAATTCGTATTCCATCTTCTTGTGAAATAATTATGAAATAAGTCTAAAATAATTTCTAAAAATAAAGTTAATGCTCACGAGAGTGCCAAGGATGGTGGTGATTTTTAGGGCTTCTTGTTTAGATATTTTCTCTTTTATTTATTCCTTACTTAAATAACAATTTTTTCCTTGGATGATGCTGACGTAAGTCATTTTTTCAGCAAAAAATTATTGAAAAGTTGACAAAGAACTAACGTAGTACAAATTTGTTAGTTTAGAGACCCTAAAATCAAAAATAAAACATGAGGGACTAAAGTGAGAAAAATGAAAATTTTAGCGACTATTATTGAAAATTGCCCTAATTATTATTATATCAAAAATAATATAAAATTATTTTTAAATGAATTATATTTAATAACAAAAACTAATTTTAATTTTTTTAAAATAAAATTACGTAAATAATTACAGAAAATTATTTTAAAAAATTATTTTAGAAAGAAAGCTTAGGTTAATTACATTTGACTACTTTCGGAGATTAGGAAATTACCAACTACTACCCTCGTGGTTTAAAAATTACAAATTGACCCTCTTAAGTTTGTGAAGTTACAAAATCATCCATTCCATTAAGGGCAAAATGGAAATTTTACTTGAAAAATTGATAACGTCATCTTTTTTCGTTAAAAATCCTAACGGAATGGATGACTTTGTAATTTTACAAACTTATGAGGGTTAATTTGTAATTTGTAAACCACAAAAATAGTAACTAGTAATTTCCTAATCTCAGAGGTAGTTAAATGTAACTAACTCAAAATGAAACATAAAATCACAGCTGTCATGGACCAAGGAGCTAGTGTTGCAATTTTAACACTCCCCCTCAATGCTAGCTTCCATTCTTTTCGCCATACCGAGTTGTTGGCATAAGTTTTCAAACTCATTACCACTTAAGCCTTTTGTGAATAAATCTGCAACTTGGTCTTGTGTCTAAATTTGCCTTAGCTCTACCTTTTCTTCTAGTACTTTTTCTCTGATAAAATGATAATGCACCTCCACGTGTTTGGCTCTTGCATGAAAGACTAAATTCTCTGCCAAATGTATTGCTGACTGGTTATCACAATATACAAGAATTGCATACTTTGTCGGCTGATCCAGGTCCTTCAATATTTGCACAAGCCAAGTGCTCTCTTGAGCTGCCATTGCTACGGCTCGGTACTCCGTTTCTGTTGTTGACAAAGATATAGTTGGTTGTTGTTTGTTGCACCAAGAAACTGCCCAAAACTCAAGCGAACTGATAGACCAATCTCTAGACCAAGAAAGTGTTTTGAGTTCTCCAAGTTCTTTTATTTGAAAGCGAACTGATAAATTTTTCTTTGTTCGAAGAGCTTCTTCTTCACAATCTCCTGTTATGATTAAATCATCCACATACACTAGCACAATAGCTAATTTCCCTCCATTAATTTTGACAAACAAACTAGAATCAGCATGTGTTATCGAATAGCCACTATGAGTAAAAAATTCAACAATCTTACCATACCGAGCCCTCGGTACTTGCTTTAATCCATATAATGCTTTTCAAAGTTTGCGAACATACTCAGGATGTTCTTTACTTTGAAAGCCCATCAGCTGGTTCATATAGATCTCTCGATCCAACTCTCCATGTAAAAATGCATTTTTCACATCCATTTGCCACAAGTTCCAATCTTTAGTTGCTGCAAGTGCAAGTAAGACTAACTATTGTACAAGAAGGGTAGGATTGCTCCTATTTATTCAAGGGGGAGAAAAAAAAAGTGTGTTGATCCTGTATTTGTATTACAAACCGGACTTGAATCAGCTCCATATTTACTATTCAGCTAGCCATACACACTAGTTGTTAGAAATTAACAAATCTAATAAGCAATACAATTAAAGAAAATTTCAATAAAACTATTATCACAGGTTGACATCCTCCTTGTTGACATAAAGGTAGCTGGGGTGATCATTGCAAAATGATGCAATTGGCAGGGGAGTAAATCCACTGTAACCCTTGTCAACCTTAGCTAGGCAGACATCAGCGGCGTACTTGAATACTGAATATTCCGGGATAAAATTTTGTGCTGCATATTCTGCAATCGGCATCCACTAATTTACAAGCAAAAGGCAATCCATTAGGTATATTCCTGGCTGGCAAAGTTTACCATTAACATGAATAAATCAAGGGCACCTGGGCTGCCTCAATTTCTGAGTCTTGTTTTTGGATGTCAAAGGATAAAGGCCTCATCATGCACAGAAAAATTAAGTCCGACTTCTCGAAAAAGGACTTGTGCGTTTGCCTATCAGTAAAAGCAGTATGTGAAGGCACCTGGAGAGTTTAAATAACTCGTGCATTTGCCTATCGCTCAGATAGGCATGTCAAATAACCTGGAAATTCTTGCATTATTTATTTTGTCATCTCAACTACCTACCTAATTAAACAGCATTTATTTCTCCTGTAAGATTAGCCACTCAAGTTTTTGATATGACTTTCAGTTGCGTTTGTTAGAAAAAACACCTTTGAAATTTACCTGAATGCCAGCACATCAATGAATTCTGCATCAATCTGAAATAAAAAATACCAAGTCTCTCAGAAACAGTGACCAACAGCACAAAGCGATACTATACATTATCACCGTTTAGCAATTGCTTACTCCTGTTTCCTCTTTTACTTCTCTCCTCGCACCTGAGAAAATATCCTCACCCTGAAAATCACAAAAAAGCAATGTTATGTATTGGTCATAGAGATTGAAGACATGCTCTCCGAACTGCAACTTCAGTTAGAGCACAAACCTCTTCAAGAATTCCTGTAGGGATCTTCCACATCCCTGTTCCTTTAGACCGCCCGTGCTTTTCCAGAACAACAAGCAACTATTCAAGAGAAGTTGCAAGAGTTTAAAGGGAAAAAAATGCCCAGAGTAGGAACTCAACAGTTGTATGAAATTTCCGCAACCACCAGCACAATTTGCACTTACATTATTAATGGTAAATTTATAACATGAACAATAACTGAAGACCGGTGTGTGCTTTACTCAGCAGGAGAGAAGTGAACTATTTCTTTATGAAAATCTAGAAACAGATATGAACTGTGTAAAAATGAAATGATGACCCACGGCAAATAAATTAAACGAGGGATCACAGTGTTTACGGGGGCAAGCATCAGAAAAATGTAAAGTTTCTCTACCAAGGCAATCCTACAATGAAAGGACCATCAGCAATCTCATTGCGGATTAGTCACCAAAAAAAAGTCAACATTTCACCGACCGACAACCACTTTTTTGGGGCATGTTGTTTCCCATTAAACAGACAGAAATCGTTGACTCCTGTTGGATTTGTTTACGAAAAAAAATAATAATAATTATAATAAAAATTAAAATAGATACATCATTCCATTTTGGACCTGCCTTTTACTTTCTGAGTTGATTTTTGGATCATTTACCTCTATGAGCTACAACACCGAGCATGATAAGCGCATCTAACAGACAGTGTTGCATAAAAATTAGCAATGACTAGACTAACAGCATGATGTTACAAATTTTTGAGAAGATAAAGAAGGCTTTTCTAAGTATGCTTTTTGTGCTTAATATTAAAGCCAATACTTTTTTCTTCAACAAGTTATGCACAAACACGCAGGTCGTCTAATTCTAGAGGGTAGTATACATATGCCAATATACCGAATAAAGAAGCGATAAAAACTGTAATGATATCAAAGTACCTCTCTTTTATCATTCATAATAATAGCACCAATGCGTAGCCTGTGTGTTGCATTTGCTGGGATGGTATTGAGAGTTTCAGGAATCCAATGCACAAGCATCAAATAGTGAGGCTCCGCATGGTGATACCAAAATCCTTCCTGCACCCAATTCATATTTGCGTTAGACTAAAGTCAACAGCAAAGTCTAATGATTCATCTCAACTCATATGATAAAGCATCTGTAGGAGATAGAATTCTAGAACGGCTCGCAAAGTTTCTAAGCTTAGATTACAAGGAAAGAAGCAGATCATCTTTCCACAAAATTCACCACGTTAGAATCATATCAATATCACAGCAACTGGCTTTTCTGAATTTGGAATTTTGATGTAGAGGAACTTCTACTCATAGCGTTCCTTCTCATCTCCTCATAAATAGCGGATATGCATTGACTACCATCCTCCACATAAGCAGAATGCCAGAATATAATTTTCTGGAAAAGAACAACATCTAGTACCTTATGGTAGCCATAGGGCACTGCCTATAATTTCATGGAGCTGAAGCTCTGGAGACTCTTTAGGCCCAATATTTGATAAGAAATAATGTTTATTCCTCATTATAGAACCAAGACAGCCTATTTGACAGGCTCTGGCCCCTTGAATGATAGAATTAGGCTACATAAAAGATCAACTTGTGTGAAAGATGACAAAAAAATTAAAGTTCCATCAATGCAACAAAAAATCACCTTGACTGCAGCTTCAACAAGATTCACAAGTTCAATCGGTAACTTGATCCACACTCCCTTCTTTCCCTGCGAGATTTTCCAAATAAATAGATCGATCAATCAATTGAAAAATTGAATGTGGTGTTTAGAATGTCTTTGATGTTGATCATCCCAAGTCCATGTATACTAGAAACAGAATGCATCACTTGACTCTGTAATCACATATGAAGAATATCTTGTAGAAAGTAGGATCCAGGCATGCTCGTGAACCAGCAACTAGTAGTGGTGGAAAATTTAGAGGCTGAAGTAGCTGCTCTAAAGGTTATCCAGTTGTCTATGATAGGAGTTTGATACAAGTCAAGTTGGCTCGAGTAGATTCTAGTAAAGTCATGTTTTTACGAGCTCAAGCAAGTTCGAGTTTTTTGAGCTTTAGCAAGTTCGCCAAGCTCGAGCCAAATATAGGTATCCGGAAGCAGGTGAATTGAGCGAACTTTTACTTTTTAACATTCTATACTTTGTCATTAATAGTACTATTATTTTTATATTCATTAACAAGAATGTGAGAGTTATTAATAATTTAGTGATAATCTTATAACACTAATAACAATAAAAATACTGTTTCACGAGTAATTATATGTTGTTAAAAGTTATTTAAACTTTTATGATTTAATTGATAATATATAATAACATTATTTCTCAGCCAAATTCATAGACTCGAGAATTTTCACAGCAGTAATTGGAGGGACCATAGGGAGGGTATACCATGCTAGCTCCAGAGGTGGCTAAGAGAAAGATTGCAGCCCCAGTTTTAGGGCCATGAGAGGCAACCAGGAATGTATGACGAACATATAATTCAAAGTACTGGGTCAACTCAATGTACAAGCATGGAAAGGAAAACCATAATTCAAGCTGGTCACACTCAAAATTACACCAATATATAAGGGAACTCGGACAACTGCAGGTCAAACTGGACATGTTTGCAGAAAAAATGTCGGTTAGGATTTATTTGTGTCTGCTAATGTGAGTTGATTATGCCAAACAGAAGTTCTCTCAAGATGTCTGGCAGCTCTTCCTCAAAAGCTCAAGGAAGGGTAAGGCCCTCTCAGAAGCAATTAGTTGAAAATTAGAGAAAATGAACTCGGACGTCAGTCTTTCAACTCCCAAACACCAGTAAAAAGTAAAGGTCAAAGGGCAACTAGTAAAAAATCTTAAGGTTTATGTGATAGCTGGCAACCTCAATCATCTGAAGTTTCCTCATCACCACATCATATTTTGTCGAACATGTTTATCTTATGTTAATTTAACAATAGTCAATAAAAACGGCCATCAGTAACCATCTAGTCATAAGATCAGGGAGATAAGCATCTTTTAAAATTTGAGCCTGCGAGTTCCTATTTCAATCCAACAAGGATTCTGATCCATTATCCATTAACTTAGGTTTAGTGTCCTGAAAGTTAATTACTTTGTTAAGCTAGAAAGAAAAAAGGAAGAAATTAATTTCTCTTTTAGATTGTATGTTAGCCCAGTTGCCTTTTGGCAAATTTGGGATCATATACCAACAGAAACTGCAGCAAGGCACTGAATAGCTTACCCAAATAGGGTGGCAAGGGAAGATGGAAGGGAAAGCCATAAATACCTGCAGCTTCCACTGTGAAAGAGAACATCTGAGAGCCACACTAAAATCGTTGGGGTCCATAGGCGCCTCCATTTCCACCATGACACCTCCATGCTCATCGTCATGGGAAGGAAGCATGCGAACCCTTTCAACCCCATTTTCAGAAATTGCTTGATCCATTAAGCTGCAGACAACCTAAATATAAGTAGCAACCTTAGCTCTGATCCCAGAAAATGATGAATAAGTACGCTTTATAATACACATAGAAATATAAATAGGTTGTAAATCTAATATGTGACAATAAGATAGTTCTGTACAGGAAATTCTCTCAAAATCTGTTCACCACAACAACAATTCTCAAATTTGAACAATCTTATTTAGTCTGCTTGTTTTCATCATATGCAACAAATCATCCCCAAACTTCAGCTGATTATACGACATAACGCAAACTAGCAAGCTTGCTCGAGAACGCAACAGTTTACATACACACACACACACACACAATTATTGAATTTACCGAAATTAGATTCTTGTTTCATCAATAGCGTCAGCAAATGCCTGTGCAGATTCAAAAGTCACAGTTCAAAGAAACCATTATCCGGAACCAAAATTAAATAACATTAAATTCGGATCAAACTCAACGGAGAATACAACAAATAACCAATAAAATTTATCTTAACCATAACATTCAGAGAAAGAGAAGCATGCTCTGCTACTGGGGGTGGGGCAGTTGAAGCAAAAGTGCTTATTTATAGACATGATATGGCTTGGGTGCGCCGGAGCAAGTACAGTGCAGGAGGGCGTACAATCATAGCTTTTTTTTCATTATTGTAAGAGCGTTAGTGACACACGCACAGAACCAAGTGGTAAGTAGTGGGTTGATTGCTCCTGTATTGGGCCCCACAGTACGTTACCTATTGCGTAAGGATTCGTTTACGTGTCGGTGACGGAGCTCCGGACTCCGGAGGCCACTGCCGCACTTGGCTCTTGGGCTGTGGGCCCTACCCACTTTCACCTAAAATGGGGCTACGGACGACCCCTCGGCCACAAGTTTTATATATTCGGATTGGGATCCAGCCACAACTAAATATGTTTCAATTAGGTATATTCGCATTTCAGTTATGCCGTGCTGCGCGGGATTGCTCACCAGGTCTGGTTTACTCTCCCGTTTACTTTGGCTGTTGGAAAATGATAATTTGGATTAGGGGTGCCTTTTACAGACAGAGTATAAATTATTAATGCCGGGCAATTCAAAATTTTTTATATAAACCTCTATTATCCAATAACTATTCATTTTTGAAATTTTAATATATTTCAATGTAAAATTACAAAATTTTCAACATTTAGAACATGAGTGGGTCAGATTTTGATCAAAATTCTTCTGGCAGTGAGGTAAAAATATTGTTTTTAAAGCAAATATGCAAAAAAATATTAAGGATAATTTTTTTTTTATTTTTTTTTAAATTACGCCTCTCATGAGCGTATAGAACCAGCCAGTTGCGCCTCCGGGAGGCGCGATGCTTGAAGAAGTTGCGCCTGTGGGAGGCGCGATGCTTCAAG
>JACFYI010003548.1:623364-639901 GCA_014898755.1 Handroanthus guayacan | reverse complement strand
TTTTTTTTTTATTTACGTGTATAAAGTTAAGCTCGGAGCCATGGCCGAGCTACAACTCACAGGCTCGGCCGCCATAGTTGAGCTTGCTTGAATGTCCTCGGTTACCATGGCCAAGCCGTATTATTTTCTTTCTCTTTTTAATTTTAATATGTAATTTTTAATTATTTCTATACCATGTTTGGATTTTTATATTAATTATTAACCTTTAATATTAATCATTAATGTTTAATGTTAATATTAATTGTTAATATTTATTATTAATGAATAATAACAATATTTAGTTATTATTAATGTTTAACACTAATTATCTATCATGTTTAATAATATTTATTAATTAGTTTTTGTTACTATTACTAATATTTAATATATTATTTTGTTTGTATAATTTTAAAATTATTACTGGTTAAATATTAGATATTAATATTAACTCATAATGTTTAATGTTATTTATTACATATTATTGTTTAATATTAGGTATTGATTATGTTTAATATCATTTTTTAATTTTTAGATTAATTATTACTATCTAATTTTTTATATTAATTTTAATTATTTATGTTTGTCTTTAATCTCTAGTCTTTAATATTACTTAGCAATGTATAATATTAATTATTAATGAAATAATAGTAATTCTTAATGTTTTTTCCTCATGTTTTTAGAGATGGCTAAGGATCCAAGAAAGCATGGATGGGAAGGATTTGTTCACTAGGCCACAGGTTCACACAAGCATTACCAAGGCCAACTATAGAGCAGGAGGCCCCTCGCTGCATCTACGAGACATCAAGCTCAGCAATATATGCAGGCAGATATGATGGATGATGCCACTGTGGGTGCAGTCCTGACTCGAGCAATGGTAATGTTCAACGTTCAGTTGTAGACTGGCACACAGTGATCTTCCAGTTCTTGACTTTTGTCAACGAGGAAGACAATTGATCGGGATTATAGCTATCTTAAGGAGAACGAGGACGAAGATGGAGACGAGGATGACAATTGACAACATCTATGAGGCCCTCGAGCCTACACTTTGGAACAAATCCAGGACCAAGACTTGGATACTGAAGGAACCAGCCTCGAGAGGCCCTTTAAAGAATAATATGTATCAAGTTTCCGTGTAATGGGAGTGGTAAGATTCAATTCTTGTAATGTTGTATTGTTTTTTTAATTACATTATTCTTCAGTTGATTATATCTTATACGCTAAATTGAATTGTGACCATGGTGGAGCACCACCTCAAACAGAAGTAATATATATATATATATATATAAGGTTTTTGAGAAGAAGAGTTCTAAAAGAATCTTTGAGAGAAAATAAAAAAGAATTGCGAGATTATAATGAGATAGACAAAAAAGTTCAAAACTACCGCATTTAGTAAAACTATATTACATTTAGCACCCCCATTAAACACCGTCCCACAAACAGCCCCATAAAAAGGGGATAAGAGTTAACTATTAGAATCATTGAAGAGTTGAAATTATTATTCTATTATTAAAACGCCTTAATTTAAGCAAAAAGCAGTGGTGCATCTGAAATGGTAATGGACACTTTAATTTGAATATCAATCATTATTGTACTGGACAACAATTTAAAAAGTCAACCTTAAATAGTGCAGTTGGTTCCGAAAGCGACCTTGACATCACGATTGATTTTAGAGTTTGTTCTGGAGCTAATGAATATATATGTTATAATTTCCATGATATGATGAAATATTTGATGAATTCTTAAAGATTGAATTTGTAAATTCTCGAAACCAAAGAATTAGGATCATCCAAACTCTTTTCTTAAATGCAAGGAAATTTTAACTGTTTTCTTTTCTTTTTAATATTTGAACAATCTCTTTTGATTATATTGTTACAGAATTAGCAATACTAAATAAAATTTCAAAAGTTAAAATATCTTATTTATCTAAACACGTTGAGAGTTAATTTTTATTTTTTCTTAAAGAAGTAATTACATTCAATTATTCTATCAATATTATCATACAAATATATTTTAAAAATCAAATACATGAACTAAATATAAAACAAATTCTTTTAAAGTACCATGCGGTCACTCTTTTAAAAACCTGCTCGGACTGCCGGTGTGGCCAGTTGTATTTGGAACCAGGAGGCTTTTCCGAGCTAATTTGATCAATAAAACCACTTAATATTTGAACTAGTGTGAACCGATCAAAAATTGGGAAAACTGAGAAAACTGGTTCATGGATTCACTTGGTTTTTTATTTTGCATTTTTATTTAATTTTTCACTCAAATTTGATTATGTTAATGAATACTTAAATATTTTTAAGGAATACATCTTGTGAAATATTATATTAAATGGTTAAAATTTTTATTCTTAGTATTTTGCATGTTTTCTTTTATTTGTACTAATGTGTATATTATATTTATATTAAATATATTTATGACATTATAAAGGTTTAACTAGTAATTAAACCTATTGAACTAGTCAAACTTATAACCAGTAAAGTCACTAAATCTATTTTTGGTCCGATTTTTAAAGCATTGCATGTAGCATAAACCAACTGCAAGCACCAAAACCTGCTGCCCACGAGCTTGTTGCTCCTAAGCCTGAGGTTTACTGATCTACTTTTCAACCAAAAAAAAAAAAATAGCATTCCATTAGAGAATAAGAGGCAAATGAAAAATTAATAGTTATTCTACAAATATAGCAACATGTAAATATAATCATTTTAGATATGGAGGGAATCAGAAAGGGTTCCCTTTGGTTGTGTTTTCATTTACAGATTCCAATATTTAGAAAATATGAAAAAATAATTATTGATTTTTATATGAGAATGAAAATTTATCTGGATTATTTATTTGAATATGTGAGTGGGATAGGTATCACTTCGGATCCTCTATTCTTGTTGATGTTTGATCTCCTATTTCATTATACGGATGTTAGCTAGCGGTTATAATCCTCTATTGTCCTGATATTTGCCAAGTTTATCAAATCTTTTCTTACAAAATATAAAGTTGAATATATTATACACTTATCAGGTATTCATATAATGAAATATGATATAAAATACAATTGAAATCCAGGATTCAAAGCAGCTAAGGACCAGGAAAAAAGAATTGATGTGATGTGACCATGTATAGAATAGAGAATTCAAAGTAATCATTCAACTGCGTAATAAGTAATTCTTTTAGAGGAAAAAAAAAATGATGTGATGTCACTATATGCGACTATATATTGCTAAAGCTAAAAAGACAAGAGGTATAAGTTTTGATTTGTATTCAATTTCAAAAATAAAGATTTGATTTGAGTGAATTAACTCCCATACGTGAACCAAGGAAAAAGCAACTAAGTCTGTGTTCAAATTCAGCCACGAAGTCGTGTATCACTTGGTATATTTTCAAAGTCAATTAGTTGGTGTATGAGAGCGATCGGCCGATCGCATTCATTTTCCCTCAATTTGAAGGCGGCACGGAAATGAAATCGGAGAAGGAATGAGGCTTCGGGACTCAGGATATATGGATTAAAATATTGGAGCGAGTAGGCTCGTAAATTCGAATATTTAAATATGAATATTAGTATATTTGTATTCGTGTCCAGTTATTATCTAAATGTGAATATTTGTATTCAAATTTTATCCAATATTAAAAATAAATATTTATATTCGTATTCATCGGATATTTGAGTATCCGATATCCATTTTAATTAATTAGGATACGGATATAATATAAAAATGTTGTTATATTTATTATTTGTATTTTTTATCTAGTATCCAAATTTATTAGTCTAATTATTCGAATTTGTTATATTAATGCTTAAGAATTAAAATTAATGAGTAAAATTACTTTACATATTCCAAATTTATTAGTCTAATATTATTTATATTAATATATATATATATATATATATAATTATGTGCATATGTGGATATTTCGTCAGATGAAGATATTTCGGATACAAATATCGTAATATTGATGCTCAGATTGTTTAGCGACAGATATGAACACAAATATATTCGAATATTTTTTAATACTGATAATATCCATCAATTTCGAATACGTATACAAATGGTAGATTGAATATTTAGATATTTTTTGCAGGCCTTGGAATGAGTTTATAAGTTTTAAGAATACATTATATATTTGGGAATTTATAAAATTTTATAAGGTAATTGATATATAAAATGACATAAAAAAAGTTCACAAAATAAAATATTCTGATTCTATATGTTCTTTCAAAAAGTAAGGAAAGTGTTCTTAGGTCAACTTATAAAGTAGAATATCATTTCTATTTCCTTAATAACTGATATTTTAAAAGTGAATTAAGTCCGTGAACAAATGGTATTCTAACCTAAATCTTTTGCTTCAACGAAAGAACCTTCAGAACAAAGGAGAATTATACCTCTTAGAAAATCAACCTTTAGAACACTGGTAATAGTTGGATAAGGTTGCTCGACAACAACAACTTCAATATGTTGGTCTTGTTTCGTAAATGCTTGATAGTTTCCCATGCTTGACTATGAGAGACTATTAGAGCCTCCAACATGTAATCTAATTTGCAAAATCACCAATAATAAATGTACTGCTACGCCCTAAATTCTCAATTTCAATTCTCATATAATAACATCACAAGCAATAAACTACATGTTTGAAGATGCTTTATTCTAACCAACTGCCAAACTTATTGAATCATTCCAGGTAAAAATGATGAATTGTCTTTTCAAATTTTCTTTGAGAAAGATTGTGTGTTGACAATAATCTTTTTGCAAGTAAGCTCCTCGAATTTCATTACTATATTAGGATGACAATGTGACATCTTTGATTGCATGCTAAGATCAATGCAAAGATTCTTAGTCATCGGTATTTGTTCATAGTCTTTTGGTTGGTTGGACGATTGACCAACCAATATATTTCTTTTACAAAATTTATTCGCTTTAGAAAACACTAGAAAATTGAAAACATAAATTAATAAAAATATTATTGAAAAACTAAAGAAATATTTATTTGTAGTTTTCTGCAAAAATATTTCCTTTCACTAAAAAAAAAATTTCGACAAGATATTCCCTTCATGAGAGATACAACTTAAACAAAAAACTACGTCTTTTAATAGAATTGACACAATCAAACAAAAAATTATGCCTTTTATTAAAGTTGTAAATAGACTCAACCAAAAAAATAGCTACGCCTTTTATGAAAATATACACAATTTATCAAAGCCCGTACGTTTTTACTATGAAAACTTTACCTCTGCGTCGCAACCTACAGTGTCAAACTTGATCTTTTTTATCGTTTGCTTTGAACAAAAATTTTGTAGATATTCCAACATGTTTTGTATCTCCCAAGATTAAAAACTTCAAGAATGTTCGAACAAAAAAAAAAAAGAAAGAAAAATAAAAACAATCGAAAGCATCAAACTATATGTGTGGAAATGGGAGAAATTAATCCCACTCCACAAGGCCACGCCTCAAGAAAACTCATCACTTTGCTTTTTCTAGTTCATTATTAGTTATTGCCGACAGCACATTGAAGCAAAAATAGTGCATCTAGAACTATAGTTGGAGGCTAATTATTAATTAGATATAGAGAGTAGGCGGATAATAATCATCAAATGTGAAATGAAGAAGAGGCGGAGCAGCCGCCAGCGGGGAATCATGTGTTGTACGATACACAGGTTGTGGATTTTCACGTGTCGCCAACCCATTATGTCTTCATATTTACACCCCACCAATCAACCCGGCCTTGGTGTAAGATAGTGACATATGAGTGGCGTGGATCTCACCTCCATTATTATTGCTTTTTTCCTTTTGGATAGTGGCTTTTACGTCACTTATAGTTTACTATAATTATCAAAACACCTCTAAAATATGAATAATTATTATTACATTCGCTATTGTATAACTCTGTTAATACGTAAATCGAATTATACTCCTTGAATGTATATATTACAGTTATATATCCTAAATGTGTGTATATATATATTACAGTTCCACCATGCCAATCCAAAGGGTTTACCTGTAGCATTTATAATTTTCAGGAATGTGTAATGATAATTATTCAAATCTTAGAGAGTGTAATAGCAATTATACAAATTTCAGGGAGTGTTTTGGTGAGTATACCGAACCTTAAGGGGTGTTGAGGTAAGTATCCATTTTTTTTTTTCTCTTTTTCATTCTTCTTCTTTTATTTTTTAGAATAACTTTTTCTTTCTTTCTCTTTCTTTCTTTCCCTTTTTTTTTTTGTTTGAAGATTGGAATAATGGAAGTGAAAAATAGAGATTGAATCTGCACTTCCTTATAAAAAGTGAAAATAGTGTCACAATCGCTTCATCCAAAGAATAGTGACTATTTTTAGAATTATAGGTTAAAATTTTATATTTTTATATTAAAATACCTAAATGTTTTCAGTTTCAACATAACGCAAACTCCAACCCATTTTTCGAAAAGGTTAGACCATCTAATCACAAGCTAACACTCTCTTAATTCATTTCCTATTTTTTCCGTGGAACACTTATATTCTATACCTCTGAAAAGATAGTGAAGGTACTAATTCTTTTCCTTTTATTTTAAAAATTACTAACATCTTTCCTAAAAAAATGTAATGTTTAACAAACTATTCATTCGTTGGGATTTTGGATGAAAAATGTTAAACGTCAGCAAAAAATAAAAAATAACAAAATAAGTAAACCTCCCAATTTGTCCCTGGCCTCATTGTACGATTTTATAAATTAGTTGAATTGTAATTGCAACATACTTACAGTTAAAGAGGTGAAATTAGATAAAACAATACTATTCATGTATAGCTATTTGAGCTAAAATATTATCATTTCTTTTCTTTTTTCTTTATTTTTTTTGAAATAAAGCCAATAACATTAATAGAAGGGAGTTCATACAAGGAAGGCAGCAAGCCGAAACATCATAAGAGAGTTAACACCATTAGCGCGTCTTTTATATATGAGTAGGGTTAACACCATTAGCGCATTTATCACATAAGAAAGTAACAAGGCCTCTGTCAAATTCAATTATAATCATTTGAATTAGAATTATATCTACCAGCATAATTTGACTATATATAGGTTCAAAAGATAATGATGACACCTATAAATATTAGTGGTCTCATACGTGAAGTTAATCAGGAAGTTCACGTTTTAGATACGAATTAAATTTTTTATGATTAAAAATATAATTACATTTTCATTTTATGTAAATGCAAATTTGACATATAATACTTTAATTTAATAAAACAATAGAAAATTGTTATATTATATGTTTCCACAAAATCAAAATACAATGTCGTCGCATCATCTATAAAGACATGTGTAAATAAAGGGGGAGAAAAAGAAAGATACCGTTTAAAATAAATCAAATAACAAAAAGAATATCATTATTTTAATACAAATAAATAGAAAATAATTTTTTTATCTGAAAACCATAAAATATATTTAAATCCAAATTATAAATAAATAAAATAACAAATAATAGATAGCAAGCAAATAAAGACTGAAAGCCCATGGTGTAAAATATGCCATTTGAAATTGGGCTATTAATTAATAAGTTGCCCAAGAAAGATATGTAATAGAAATGCATGATTCTCCACTCAAAGTTTATTAATAATTTAATCTATTAATCAATGTGAAATTGATCATTACAATCCAAAAAAAGGCCATGACTATTGTCATAATGATTGTTTCTGACGTCGTACTCAACTTTTGACAAATATTTTTCAATGGAGATAACATTTTTGTCTAAAGAAATATTATTTGGGTCAATTACAAGACAGCGGCGATGATCAAATAATTTGATGATTAGTATTATGCTAAATTTCTTATTTTTTATCGCTAAGTATGGGCGAGATTTTATTTAGGATAAATTGCAATTTACTTTCCTATGAAGCAAAAAAATAGCACTTTACCTCCCTGTGAGAAAAAAAAAAGGAAAACTTATTTAAAAATACCCAAACCTACTTTCATTTTAGTAATCAGTCCCTACCCAAATTATTCATAGTTTAAACTCCCTAGATGAACTTTATTTTTAGTGTTCACTCCCCACCTGCCTAAATTGACAAAAAAACCCCTATTTATTGCTTTTTTTTTATTCTCTTTTCTTTTGTCTATCATGTCCTAGTTTCTTGCTAACTATTTTCTCTCTCTTCCTGCAATCTTCTTCAGCTGGGTTTTTCTCCACAAAATATTGTCGTTCAATTTGTATCTCTTAGGGAAACGAACCATAATTTTTCTCAAAATTCCCTTCAAATCCACCATTAATAGACAAAATCTATTTACCAAAACCATTTATAGTATTAGAAAAACATCTCTTCGCATCTGAAATAAAGTTTAGGATTCCAGTTGTCCAGTGGCGATGGTGCGTGAAGAAGGAAAGGTGAAAAAGAAGAGCTTCGTGAGGAGTTCCTATTCTTCCGACCCAATCCCAGTGGTAGAGAACCCAACCACAAGGGAATCAGCAGTCGATCGTGATTCATCCGTCACAGTTCTTCGAAATGAGAATTGCTTAAAGAATTCTAAGTGCGAAAAGCATGTGGCCACTACTATGGGTTTTTTATTATGCTAATTATAATTGTTAATAGTTGGTAAAAATTCATGCTGTAGTTTTACATTCTTTTTCTGGTTTAAGATTGTGAAATAGGAAAGTAAATATCTTCAGAATAAAAAATAAGATGGAATAGCAGAACATGTGGAATTTCAATGATTTTTTCTCTTTTTTTTTTCCTGGTTAAAATGGTTTATATATAGACATACTGATTTGAAACCATACATGTGCACTATAGTGAGCCAGAGGGAATTGTGTGTGATGCAGTAGATGGAATTGTGCATGGTAGGGGACATCTGTTGGCAGACATATGGGGAGTCAATTAGGATCTAGTTTGAAGGGAAGATTGGGCTCATGGTATATGATGTCAGGAATGGTCTACAATATTCGCTTTATTGCATATCTCTAAAGTAGTGTAGAATAGCTAACTTAATCATGTGAATTTATTCACATCAGATACAAAATCGTGGACTAAAATATTTTGGTTATGTTAAAAAATATCAAATGTACTTTCGTAAGAGTTATTCTGCACCGAGTTGATAAGACACTCCAAATGAGTTCCAAACATACCAAACAAGTTTTAAGGGCTATTACCCCTCAAACAAGAATAAACAAACCAATGTCATCATTATTCCACAAATATCATTTTGTTTGGATATTATTTTGGATTATAATTGTGTCGGTACTTGATTTAACAGCTAATTAGTTGGAGGTTGAAAACTTTATTTTTAATTGATGTTGCTTTTGGCTTTATTTTTTTATTGTTGTTTAGTTGGAGGCTCAAAAGTTTATTTCTAGGATTAATATTTTTTTTTAATGAGGGGGCTATTTTTGTAACTAATAATTAGGGCTACGTACAAAAAGATAGCCATTTTGGGAAAAAAAACTGAATTTTGGGAAAGAATACTGAATTTTAAAGAAATTGTGCTTAATTTGTATGGCCAGTGTACTTGAAATTGAGCATTTTGTACCAACCATACTTATCAGATATTTTTTTAATCTTTTTCATAATTATACTTTATTTATTGAGAGAAAAATGACCAAAACACAATCGACAAGGTGTAATAATAGTTTGGCGGTGTTCCACGCTTGTTAAAATGGTTGGGAGTCATCGTCTTGTCCATTTTACTTATTAAGTAATAATTTTTAGTACTGTTAAGTATCAGTAGAAGCTACATCAATTTAGTCATTCATGGTCGTGTAAAATTTGATAATTTGAACATCAAAACTATCTAATAAGCGTGATAGCAGCGTCACATTGGTCTATAGAATACAAAGGAAGTTAATTTCTAACATCATTTAGTATTTAATGTAAAAGAGTAGCCATTTTGGGAAAAAATACTGAATTCACAGAAATTATACTTAATTTGTATGGTCAATGTATTTGAAATTGAAAATTTTGTACTGACCATACTTATTAAATATTTTTTAATCTTCTCAACAATTATACTTTATTTGAGGAGAAAAAAATGATCTAAAACACCATTAACAAGGTGTAATATTAGTTTTGAGATATTCCACGCCTATTAAAATGGTTGGAAGTTATCGTCTTGTTCATTGTAAGTATTAAGTACCATTAGTAGGAGCTACATCCATATTAATCATTTATAGTTGTATAAAATTTAAAAATTTGACCATCAAAATTGTCTAATAATTGCGATACCTGTGTCATGTTGGTCTATAGAGACAAACGAAGTTAATTTCTAACATGATTTAGTATTTAGTGTAAAAGCATAGCTATTTTGGGAAAGAATATTGAATCTCATAGAAATTATACTTAATTTTTATGGTCAGTGTACTTAAAATAGAACATTTTGTATTTACCATACGTATTGAATGTTTTTTAAGTCTTTTCAATAATTATACTTTATTTATTGAGAAAAAAAATAACCAAAACACCATCAATAAGGTGTAATTTTAGTTTTGAGGAGTTCCAAGTTTGTTGAAATGGTTGGAAATTGTCGTCTTACACATTGTAAGTGTTAAGTAATGATTCACAATAGTATTAAGTATCACTAATAGGAGCTACATCCATGTTAGCCATTTATAGTTATATAAAATTTAAGAATTTGACCATCAAAACTTTCCAATAAGTGCAAAATCGGTGCTATTTTGGCCTATGGAGGACAAATAAAGTTAATTTCTAACATAATTTAGTATTTAGTATAAAAGGATAGCCATTTTGGGAAAGAATATTGAATTAAAAAAAATTATACTTTATTTATATGGCCGATGTACTTGAAATCGAGCATTTTGTACTAACCATACTTGATGAATATTTTTTAATCTTTTCAATAATTATACTTTACTTATTAAGAAAAAAATAACCAAAACATCATCAACAAGGTATAGTTTTAGTTTTGAAATGTTACATGCTTGTTAAAATGGTTGAATGTTATCGTCTTTTCTATTGTAAGTGTTAAATAATGATTTGCAGTAATGTTAAGTATCATTAATAGGAGTTATATCTATGTTAGTCATTTATAGTTGTGTAAAATTTAAGAATTTGACTATCAAAACTTCCCAATGAGCGTGATAGCGATGTCATGTTGGTCTATAGAATACAAAGGAAGTTAGTTTCTAACATAATTCAGTATTTAGCATAAAAGAGTAGTCATTTTGTGAAAGAATACTGAATTTCACAGAAATTATACTTAATGTGTATGACTAATGTACTTAAAATTGAAAATTTTATACTGACCATACTTATTGAATATTTTTTAATCTTCTCAATAGTTATACTTTATTTAATGAGAAAAGATGACCAAAAATACTAGCAACAAGGTGTAATCTTAGTTTTGAGGTGTTTCACGCCTGTTTAAATGGTTGGAAGTCATCATTTTCTCTATTATAAGTGCTAAGTAATGATTTGCAGTAGTGTTAAGTATTATTAGTAAGAGCTACATCTATATTAGTCATCCATACTTGTGTAAATTTTAAGAATTTGACAATTAAAATTGTCCAATAAGTGCGATACTGGTGTCATGTTGGTCTTTAGAGGACAAACAAAGCTAATTTCTAACATGATATAGTATTTAGTTTAAAAGAATAGCTATTTTGGAGAAGAATATTGAATTTCATAGAAATTATACTTAATTTGTGTGGCTGGTATACTTGAAATAGAATATTTTGTACTTACCATACTTATTGAATGTTTTTTAATTTTTTCAATAATTATACTTTATTTATTGAAAAAAATGACCAAAACACTATTAACAAGGTATAATTTTAGTTTTGAGGTGTTCCAAGTTTATTAAAATGGTTAGAAATTATCGTCTTATCTATTGTAAGTGTTAAGCAATGATTCGCAGTAGTGTCCAAGTATCACTAATAGAAACTACATCTATGTTAGCCATTCATAGTTGTGTAAAATTTAATATTTTGACTATCAAAACTTCCCAATAAGTGGGAAATCAGTGCTATTTTTGCCTATGCAGGACAAATGAAGTTAATTTCTAACATAATTTAGTATTTAGTGTAAAAGAATAGACATTTTGGGAAAAAATACTGAATTTTATAGAAATTGTACTAAATATGTATGGTCAGTGTACTTGAAATCGAAAATCTTGTACTGACCATACTTATTGAATAATTTTTTATTTCTCAATAATTATACTTTATTTAATAAGAAAAAATGACCAAAAACGCCATCAATAAGGTGTAATATTAGTTTTGAAGTGTTCCATGCCTGTTAAAATAGTTGAAACCCATCGTCTTGTTCATTAAAAGTGTTAAGTAATAATTTGTAGTAGTGTTAAATGCTATTAATAGGAGTTACATCTAAATTAATTAGTTATTCATAACTGTATAAAATTTGAAAATTTGACCACCAAAATTGCCAAATAAGTGCAATACCAGTGTCTTGTTGGTCTATAAAGGACGAACCGAGTTTATTTATAACATGATTTAGTATTTAGTGTAAGGGAGTGTTTGATAGGGTATTTATCCCAAATACCCTAATATAATGATGTGGAGATTGGAGGAGATTAAAATGCCAAATGATTGTTTGGTAGAGGAGATTAGAAGGCCAATTCCCAAATTCCAACCACATATAGTGCCATGTTTGATAGGTTAGATTATAAGATAATTTTACTAATTTGACATAAATACCCTTTGACAACATTAAGTCCAAAACCACAATTGGAGCTCCCAAACTAGACGCAAATGTTTGCATCCCTCCTTGGCAGGTGACAAAATTTTTTCCCAATTTGTGCTATTTTCATCCCTAACTGGCTTTAATCAACGTTTTTTTTTCTCAAAGAACTGGCTTTAATCACTTGTTTATCTCATCAAACATCCCCTGTATAAGTAATGATAATATTACACATATAATTCAAAATCTTGCTGTACAGTATTTTATAAGGCATCCAAACTCTTATCCGACAGAATGTAGAATTAATTAGTCCTAGTTATACAAAAAAACCAGAAACCAATTCCTCCTCGTAACAATCATGTAATACCTTTTACGCAATAATATATATTCACAATCGTAACGACTTATCGTAACTGAAAACAGATACAACTGCAGAAGTGACAATGAATCAAACGTCACAACTTCATGTACGATGCTCACTCACATTAACGTCATCCATGTGTAATTCTTAGGGGATCATCCCCCGTATGCCAAAAATACATAACTAAGATTCACACGTATACGGAAAAGGAATGCAATGACTGCAATGCAGCAATTGTCACAAAACGTGACTTCCAACATCACATTTTAATATCAATTGAAAGCTGAATGCATTGTTATGGTTTAACATAGGTAATTAAGTCAATACATTGCAATATTGTACTTGCCATAAAATAATGAAAATGTGGCAACCTTCTGTGAATTGTACATATACAAACTTTCCAAAAGAAAATGCCTGCACCTAAGCTGGGAAAATTTGACTACACCATGTCCTTCCGTACCTCATTCCTCATCCATTTGTTGCTGATGTGCATCGGCATTTTTAGCATGCTCTGCATTTTCAAGATTTTCGGCATGGTCAGCATGCTCGACAGGCTCCGGATGATCGTGATACTCGGCAGGAACATCAATGTGAATTGAGAACTTAGATGCGCATTTACTCTTTATGAACAAAACAGGCAAGGTAATACATTCGTCAAAATAAAAATTTAATTTTGTGGGTGCACAAAACGCCTCGGGAGCTTAATGGTTGTAAGTAAAGGAGTAGCCATTGACAGAATGAATAGAGTAACCAGTTCGACCACGAGGTGTTCAAGACGACACATTTCATTAGATATGAACCAATGCTCATAAAATACAACAAATCCAGACCCATTTTAAATCAAAAGCCGATTCTCAAAACCCAATTAAATGAAAAATAACTACAAATTGGAACTTGTTACACGGAATGTGATGCAGCCACAGGACACTTTAGTTGTCATAGCAAAGCCCAAGTTTTAAAGAACTGAGAATACCACCACGATGGCAGTTGTACATGGGGGCTGAAGAACTAATTTCTCCGTAACAAGATCACGGTGGACAATGTATCTAGCACTTGACTCGACTACATCAATCAATGGTGGTGCACCTTCATGCGGTGAACATTGTAAACATTGTCAAGGTCTTGGTAAATAGGGGAAGTTCATCATTTGCGACAAAGGGGAGAATACATACCAGTAACCAAGAAGCAATTCAACTTTATATGGCCGACCGAACATGATTCGGAAAGGAGATCTGATTTCAAGCAATCAGAGGAGAGGAGGAGTCTGTATTTGCCATAGGGCTTACACCTTTGATGAAATCTGTTTCAAATCGCGTTGATGTGAGATAGAAGAGGAAGGGGACAAGTAGGGCGAAAAAGTAAAGTACAGGTTTGGACTGAGGTCAATTTCGTCATTTTGCATCCAATCTCATTTAACTGTAGCCCAATCTCACCCCCAAGGTTGAGATTACAATCTGGGTTAATCTTGCTTGGCCCGCCGGGCTGCTCTGAAAAAACAGGCCAGCCCGGATTTTTAATCCAGCCTATCAAACACAAGATTAAAGTTGTTGGGCCAATTGAATTGCACTTAATCTGGGCTAATGCATGCTATCAAACACCCCCTAAAAGAATAGGTTTTTTGGGGAAAAATACTGAATTATACTTAATTTGTATGGCCAGTGTATTTGAAATAGAATATTTTGTACTTGCCATACTTATTGAATGTTTTTTAGTCTTTTCAATAATTATACTTTATTTATTGAGAAACAAAAGACCAAAACACCATCAACAAGATGTAATTTTAGTTTTGAAGTGTTCCAAGTCTATTAAAATGGTTAGAAGTTATCGTCTTGTCTATTGTAAGTATTAAATAATAATTCACAGTAATATTAAGTATTACTAATGGGAGCTACGTCCATGTTAGTCATTCATAATTGTGTAAAATTTAAGAATTTGACTATCAAAACTTCCCAATAAGTGCAAAACTAATGCTATGTTGGTCTATAGAAGACAAATGAAGTTAATTTCTAACATAATTTAGTATTTAGTGTAAAAAGATACCATTTTGTGAAAAAACACTAAATATCATAGAAATTGTACTTTATATGGCTAGTATACTTGAAATCGAGCATTTTGTACTACTCATACTTCTTAAATATTTTTTATTTTTTCAATAATTATACTTCATTATTGAGAAAAAGATAACTAATACACCATCAACAAGGTATAATTTTAGTTTTATTTATTGAACATTTTTCAATATTTTCCATAATTACATGTTATTCATTGAGAGAAAAACATCTAATTAAAATGCAGCACTTTGTACTGAGTTTTATTTATTGAACATTTTTCATTATTTTTCATAATTATACTTTATTCATTACAAAAAAAGAACATTCAAAACACCATCAACAGGGTTATTTCAAAATAAACAACCTTTAAACTTCAATTTGTAGTTACATCAAGTTTACTTCAAAATAATGGGTATATGCA
This sequence comes from Handroanthus guayacan, assembly GCA_014898755.1. Classification (NCBI taxonomy): domain Eukaryota; kingdom Viridiplantae; phylum Streptophyta; class Magnoliopsida; order Lamiales; family Bignoniaceae; genus Handroanthus; species Handroanthus guayacan. Next base: position 624,477 of record JACFYI010003548.1, on the reverse strand, counting down.
CCTCATTATAGGACTATCATACCTAAAATCCAATATTTTGTACTTAATTTCAAAATATCAGAGATTATCTGTACTTTGAAATACCATCAACTGTACTTTATTAAATAGCACATGTACTTAATTTTTAATGTTTTATACAAAAGTTCAAAATAGCTTTGTCCAAAATAACAACGAATTATCAACGAACTTCTCTGAACCTAATATCTTTCGAAATAACAACAAAATAGTCAGAAACTTTTTTTGAAACTAACATTATCCGAACTAATGAAAAAAAAAGTACTAATAAACCGTAGAACAATTATCTAACCAATGCCCAAATTCAACTGCCCAAATTACAATAGTTATTGTAGCAAGTCATGTTAATGAGTTAGAATAGTGTATGTCATATGTGCCGCTTCACTTCAACGTACAAATTAACTCTTCATAAATCATCCATGTAAGGTAGGAGAAGTCGTGGTGTTTGATAATTACTCATCGAAAGTAAAAACAACAATTAAAAACTAAAAGTATATAGAACTTACAAAAATCATCTAAAGCCTCATAACTTTTCTTATGTATAAACTGCTCTAATTTTTTTGCTATTTCAGATCAAGTGACATTCTTTATTTTTTTAGAAAACAACCGTGCAACAGTTGAAGGCTTCATCTTCAACCTTATATCCACAATTTGTCCCACATGCTGCAATCCTAAAATAATTGAGAACTCTGATGCAAGAAACAAAACTTTCGCATCTTCCTCGAAAGTAAAAAAAAGCTTTTTGACATCAAATCTTCTTAGTATAGCTTCAATTTGAATGAAGCCAATATTTAGTTTGGGCATTTTGAGGCATATGTAGAATGTAACCACTTTGGATTTTAAATTCTTCATAGTAAACTGAAAATATTGTGGGGTGCAATGTGAATAAAACTCTAATACTTTAGGCATTTCTCCAATCAAATACAAACACAAAAAGAAAAAAAAAATAACATACTGTAATTTACAATTACATATACTAAAAGTTTCAGTTTCTGTACTCAACTTGCTTGTAAACTGTGCTAGACATAGTTAATCCGATTTTGTTAAGAACCAACATATTATTTAATTAAACAGATCAAAATTCCACCAAATCTTTAA
>JACFYI010003548.1:590086-623264 GCA_014898755.1 Handroanthus guayacan | reverse complement strand
TAATAATTGTGATATTTCTAATTAATAAGAGAAATTATCATATCAATTCTAAAAACTAATTAACGTTTTATTGTTGGAATTTTCACTATATGAAGGTGAGATTAGATCAAGATTCAAGATTTTTAGTTAATAAACGAGAAAGTGATAAGGCTATAAAGTTCTTTTTTATTGAGAGATTATAAGGCTATAAAGTTGTGGTCAGGATCCTTTATTAAAAAACAATATCTCATCTTTTATTGATTGTATTAAATACATGACAAGTGTATTAAAATTTTTCACATAAAAATATACGGTTGTGAATGTTATACACTTGATACATGATTAGGATCCTGTATTAAAACATGATGTCCAATCTCATATTTCATATATTAGATATATGCCAAGTCTATTGAGTTTTTTTCTTTTTGGTAAACACATAAGATTATAGATGCTATATACTTGATAATCATCCATGCAATAGAATAGAAGATAGAATACGAATTAAAATAGAGGATCCAAAGCACCTAGTAGGTACCCGTACAATGGAAAAAACATGAAAACACAAATTGCAATAGAGATTCCTGGGTGTTAAAGACTTTAAAAGATAATAAAGAGAGAAGTATTGAATGTCCTATATTGGAAAATGTGAAAATGCTAATGCTCTAGTAGTCCAAGGGTAAGTTGGATTCATGTCTAGGCAGGGGAAGTGAGTCAAATCGGAGCAAAAGCACATTGTTGCTTTTTGCACACTTACCACATATGCACTATCAAGGGAGCCTCACCTTGAGCCTCGAAATGTCTTTTTTTATTACGAGCGAGCATAAGTACTATTTAAGCCAACTAATTAATTTTAGCTAAAATTAATTAATTAGCTGCGACTTTTTTATGCACGTTGAAATTAATTAGCTTTAACTATCGTAATAGTTGATAGGTACTTTTTGTCAAAGGTTGCAGCTTCTACCAGTACAATTATAATCATCTTACTGACAGTTCTAATAGTTCAAATAATAGCCGCATCCCTTTGGAACAAAGCCAATATAATCAGAATTTGTCTCTCAAATCACTTGTAAGGATTATCTTAAAGTATTATCTTGATCTCTTTACTTTCCAACATTTTTTAACAAAATGACCTAACAATATTTGTGAATAAGAATCACCAGGGAAAATTTCATTTACTTTTTATACTTTTATCGCACTATATTTTGTTTCTTCATGTTATGAATTTTATCTCATTATCCTTTGTATCACTAAAAATGTTCCAACTAAATTCAAAAATTTATTTCTTCTTTACTTTCTATTTATACGTATATTTATCAATTTTTACTTAATTCGTAAGTTTGTTACCTCATTTTTTTCCTCAAATCTATAGTTTATTAGAAGATATATTTTTTGGTTCCATCCTCGAGAGCCAAGGAAGTTATAAGTTGTTTTGTATAAATTTAAGGAAAAAATAACATAGAAAGAAAATGAGCAAATGTCACTAATGTTCCTTAATATGTTCAATTTTTCTCACTTTAGTCTCTCATGTTTTATTTTTAACTTTAGAGTCCCTAAACTAATAAATTTGTACCACTTTGGTCATTTAGTCAACTTTTCAATCACTTTTCATCGAAAAAAAAAAATTCATTTAAGCAATGAATGAGGAAAAAAGAAAATATCTAAATAAGAGACCTTATTCGATGTGGCCTAGTTTTGCTACAACTTGCATAAGTTTTTGGTGGCGGGTATGAGTCCATTCAAGTTAATTTATGGACAAAAATCTGTAATGCCTTATGAAGTTGGAGTATAATGTATAGGTGGTAAGTGTTCTGTGGCTTACCAGTTTACAAGAGCACAATAAGAGTTATTTTGACAACAATAAGAGTTGATTGATGAAGCCAAAGACAATTTGGTTATAGCTCAAAGTCGGATAAAGAAGTATGCCTATGTGAGTAGATGGGATGTGGATTTTGCTATGGAAAAAGGTGATTTTGAAGCTAACTATATAAATTTGAAAGAAGATAAGTTCCAAAGTAGTGTACAGTGGGTTGGTGCCAAAATACGATAACCCCTTTAAGGTATTGAATCGAGTCGGGAATGTAGCTTATCGGTTAACCTACCGAATAGACTCAAAGCCCATCCAACATTTCATGTTAGCTAATTGAAAAAGTATTATGAAGAGGATGAGTCAAGGAGACAATTGAAACGTGCTCTATCGGTGATAAGATAAGAGTTTGAGAAGAAAGTAATCAAAATCTTTGATTGGACCATTGTCCAAAGTGAGAAAAATCAACGAATTACTTAGTTCATTGGGAAGGACAGTCAAAAGCAGATCTTGCTTGGGAATGTGATGTTACATTGTGGCAATTTGAAAATAAACTTGATGAGTATTGGGTGGCTAAAGGAACTTTACCTCTGACGAGTACGTCAAATTCTTGTGGTGGTAATGGTTCATTAGCCCTTTGAAGTATCAAGTAAGCCTTGGCACGGTAAGCTTGCTTGCCACATGCCAGTGGGCATCAAATGCCGACTTGGTGTGGTTGAGAAACCTCAATGGATGGATGGACCATGTGCTCTGCACATGGGGTAAATGTTGTCGAATAATTGAACTAAGGAAAGCAAGAATAAGTGTCGACTTGATGCTGCACTACCGACGGGTTGCAGATAATTACAAAAATTATGGTAGATAATTATCGGGCAATGTGTGCACAAGCCTGGTATTGCGTATGCATTGAGTCAGGCGTCGGATGCTCATGCTTGGTGTTGTGTGCACCGAGTAATGAGTACCAACAAGTGATTGGCATGCAATCTACCTGCTGCATGCTCTAAGCACCGTGTATGGGGTAAAGATAAAGGCAGATTACAAGGACTTACACACGATGAGCGCAACATCATGCAAAGAAATGTTAGATTGTGGCTAGATTGTGTGCATGATGCACTGAAAGACCATCATGTGCACATCAGGTGACGGATACCAAGCACATGTTAGGTAGGCGTGTGCCAAGCTGTAGAAATGTGGGCTTGTGATTGAAACTAACCAAAGATGGATCATGGAAAACTCCTTGCAAAGAAAGACTTTTCCAACATGCGAGCAACTTAGGAGAAAGATTTGCTAAGAGTCTTATCTTTGGTAGGATTTGATACTTTTTTGTAATGATGGGCTTGTGCCTATTATGTATATGAGTTGTATTTTAGGGATAATTACATTAAGCCACCTGAACTATAGGCGTTTTTGTACTTGCAACCTAATCAAAAAAATTTTACATTTTGCCATCTCAACTTTGTAAAATTTTTACTTTGCAACCTTAGTACATTTTTCAGGAAATATTCCGCTGAAATATTCACTTAGTGGACACGTGTTTAAATATTAAGAAAGAAAAAGTCTCACTTTATCACCTGAACTTCATGAAATTTTGCACAACATCATCTATTGATGGAATATGTCCACCGAAAAATAGATTAGGTTGCAAAGTGAAAAATTTTGCAAAGTTGAGATAGCAAAGTGTAAAATTTTTTTTATTAGGTTGCAAAATACAAAAATGTCCATAGTTCAAGTGACTTAATGTAATTATCCCTATATTTTAATTAGGATTTCAAACTGTGCCTAGATATGCCAAGGACCTCGTAACTTCAAAAGGTTGGTTCCATTAGAGGAAAAACTTAAGTATTATGTGAAGGCCTTGACTTTAGTATTCAAAACTGAGGAATAAAATACAAGGTCAAGAGATTGCTCCCTTAAGTCTTTGCCTATTTACTATTGTGCTTTGTGTTTGTGCTGCATGTGCTTGCTATTTTTTCAAACTCTAAAAAAGTACTCGCCGGTGGTGTGCAAAGACTAACTAGTTGTTGCGGCAACTACACTACACAGCGAGTAAGTTTCAGGAGAAATTTTTGTCTAAATACAAACCCTTCATGACGTTAGAGTGTATGTGCCAAGAAAAGGTTAGTTGGAGGCTGTAACATGCCATCCTTGTAAACTTATGGTGCAACATGTTGTTGACCTACAACTTTAGGGTGCAAAATGCTAAAAATCCACATATATTTTGTCATCAACTATTAGACCATCTCCCACTCAATTCTATTTTTGATTTATTTTTTTATCACATCAACAGAAATAGCATCTCACAAAACTAGCACTCCAGATAGAATTTCCTTTGTCTAACCCAAGATTCTAATTTTCACATTATTTTAATATGTATAACATTATTTTAATATATTTATGCATTATGACAATGACAAAGCATAAAAAGAGCCAATAAATTTCACAATGACCATGTTTGAAAATTTTCAATAAGCTGCAAAACACATAAAAATAATTTAATATTATATTTACTCTTAAATATATGAAATATATAATTTTATATATAGATATGTAAAAAATTTACACATGAATTAGTACATAAATCAATATAATTTTTGAAATTCATTGTATTAATGAAATAAATTATAGAAAACAAAAGAAAAAAATTACCATTTTGATGAAGATAGTTAGAAAATTAATAGAATCTTGAAGTCAATGTTCTATATTTATAAACTTGAAATATAATCTGGACCCCAAAGATATATTTGTGAATCCAAAATACACGTGTGGTAGAGACACCCCAAATGGACTTGGGGTGAATATGGCCGCGTATTAAATCGGGTAGGTGTATTACCAATAAAATCATTGAATCGGCCTTATTTGGGGTGCAATCGAGCGGAGCCGAGCTTGGGTAAAACTTTGGAGCTTGGGTAAAAATTTGGAGCTTAAGGTTGAGCTTGGAAAATAAGTATTAGGTTTGAGCTCGAGTTTGACGAGCTTATTTGTTTTGAACTCGAGCTTGATTCAAATAAAATTTGAACTCGATTTATCTCAATTCGATTAAACTCAAATTTTCAAATAATCGTACAAACTCGAACTTGCAACCAGGCTGAAATATTTGAGTTTAATAAATTATTATACATGATTTAATTATTTTTATTTAAAAATATATTATAATTATTATATAATATAATAATGTACTATATTATATAATATCATTTTATAACACATATATATTAATAATTAATATTGTTAATATATAAATTAATAATATAAAAAATTATTAAATGTGAGCCTAGATACAATCGGCTCGAAATAAATCTTGAGCTCGATTTGGCCCAACCCGAGCTCGACAAGTTGAGCTAGCTCGAGCTCAACTCACGAACAAACTTAGCTCATTAGCAATGAAATCCATCTCTCCCCATTTTTTTCTTTTCTTTTTCTTTTTTTTATTCTCCTTTTTTTGTTACTTAATTACTTATTATGTGGACTCGATATATACCCAACCCAATAGCTGTCGGACCCAATAACCTCAAATAAAATAAAATATTATGATATTCATTGGCGTTTCTTTAAAAGAACCGAGCGCTTTATTTTCTTTTTCGAGTACAAAACAGCTCAGTCCTTTCCGTTTCCAGTTCTGTTCCCATTTTATTTGATCGACTTTGACAGAAAAGTGGGAAAAGAAAATCTTTGAAGTATTTCCCAGAGACCCGAAAAATTCCAAAAGGAAAAAAAGAGGAAAAAGAAAACCCCAAAATACAAGCCATGTCTCTGGGGTATGCCGAGAAGCTTTCTGTCATTGAAGATGTGGGCAACGTTGGAATGGCAGAGTTCTTTGACTCACCACATGTTTTGCAGGAGAAAGTAAAGAATTGTTTTCCCAATCTCTTTATTTTGCTCTGTTTCTTGGTTGCATTTTTATGAGTAATGCTTTTAAGTCCTGCTGATGATACTTGTTTTGATGATCATTCTTTTTCCTCTTGAGCCACTGCTTAAATTTGTTGTTTAGGCCTCTGTCATTGCTATTCTGTGCGAGGAGGCTTTAGTTGATGCCCTTAGACTTTTTTGTCTAGTTCGTTGGTGAGATCTGTTTTGTGGTGAGCTGCATTTGTACATAACGGTGTTAAATTTTCATTATTTGAGCGTTTGCTCGGCTCAAGAGTTAAAATTTTTGGGGCATCAAATTTATTTTCTTCTTTAATTATGAAATCAGATATAGTCATGCTTCATGGGCTGTAAATTCAATATATGGTTGGTTCTTGGCGAGTCATACTCTATAAACTTGATTTAATGAGAAAAGGCTGGATAAATCTTATTTATGACTGAATTGACGATGTAAAATGAGAAAGTTTATCACTTCTGTCACCTAAGAGATTGCTTGGATGTCAAAAGCACGGAAGTTTATCATATACGGGGCAATGCTACTGCTGATCCTGCGTTGGTTCGTAAATATCTTCTCAAAAAGGGTTTTTGTAAGGGTTTTTACTATGTTTGACTTGTTGATAAGTTGTGAGTCTTGGGAGGAGCATCAGATTTTCTTTGGGCGTGGGCAGGGGAATCTCTTTGATGGGATCCCTTTGATACATATAAATATGCAACTCTTCCTTTGCAAAATCTAGTTGTTTTAACCACATATATGGTGCTAAATCAGCTCAACTGTGCATATGATGAGTAACTTGGTGGCCATCTTGACTTTTGCCCCTACAACAACATAGTCAGCATACGGCATTCCTGGTTACATGGGATGGAAGGAAAATGATAACATTTCTTGTTAAGAAGTAATTTCTGTGAAGGCTGTTGCGGTGTTTCGCATTTCCATTATGTGAAAATGGCAATCATAAAGTTCTTCCATTATGTAAGGACATCATATTGTCTGTCTGAAACTGTTGGTCATTTTATATTTATGCTGAGCAGATGAAGGCAAATGTTTCCACATTATTTTCAGTTTTGTGCATGTGTAAATTAAGAATAGTCTTCTCAGGGTAAGGTGTAATCAGATAATGGAATTGTTGTTTTGAGTTTTGGAGACCATGATGGTTGGATCATGGTGTTACTAGCTAGTGCTTTTTCTGGGGGGCTTATTTTACAAGAACCTGGAAAATTTTTCATTGTGAGCAAACTTATCACCACCTTCTATTCATAAATAGCTTCATCTTGGTTATTTGTAGGGAAACACTTGTATTACTGTTAAAGTATTGAAAATGCAGCCACAGATCCATCTCTGGCTTTGAGAATGATCATTAGTTTTTGTGCTGAAAGAGTTTTCATGTATCAAAAGCCTTTCTGAAGATTGTCTGACCTCTAATAGTGAGATTATGTCTTCATTTGCAGGTTGAACAACTTGCCATGATGATACAAAAGGTCTGATCTGACAATCATTTATGGACGTCCACTTTGATTCTCTATATTAAACTTCAGATCCTTGTTTGTTCATGCAGAGCAAGAACTTAGTGGTATTTACTGGAGCGGGAATATCCACTTCTTGTGGTATACCTGACTTTCGTGGCCCCAAAGGCATCTGGACCCTTCAGGTAATAATTGTTAATTTTCCCCAAGACTAGACAGTTATGTATTGTTTAAGAAGTTTTTTGGATGTTGTAACCAATGCTTCTGGCCCTCCACCTGTCTATGCATCCTAGAAATGCTTCATCATCCCTACGTGGAATAATGACAACTAGTATCCAAAGAATTTCTCCGTCTTGTTTTGATTTGATTATTTTTCCTGTTAGAATAAGATAAGAATCCATATCGTTGAGAAATGCATATGTTTTAGATGTGTATTTTATATAGCAAAATTTTCAGAAAGTCTTACGTGGGAAAACCTGCTACTATAGAATCATATTCCACATTAGCAGTCTTTGAGTGTTAAACCATTGAAGGAGACAACAAAAACCATAGGATTGATCAAGGGTTGATAATTGATACTGCTTTCTTCTCTTAGGAACACATGTTTATAACTACAAATATGATTATTCATGCATAGCCTGCTATCCTTGGTTTCTCTTTTGTAGGCATGGGTAGCTAAATAGAAATTGTTACATCTTGTCACGTTTAACCAAGAAAAAACCACAATTTTCTGTTTTCCTGATTTTCACTCTTTCACTGGTTTGCAGCGTCAAGGAAAAGCCTTGCCAGAAGCATCTTTACCTTTCCATCGTGCAACACCAAGCTTAACTCATATGGCATTGGTTGAACTTGAGAAGGCTGGTATCCTCAAGTTCCTGATTAGCCAGGTATGGAATTACTATGGGCCTCTTTTCTATGAACATGTTGAACTGAAATCAGTTCAATTTGTGCCCTTACATTCAATTTTCTCGTAGCATCTTAAAGAATGACAACTTTCAATACTAAGTTGCTTTACTTATCAGCTTTGGTTTGTCAATATTCTGCAGAACATTTGTTACTAATATTATTCCTTGGCCCTTGCCACCCAAAATGTAGCATTTACTATATGTTTTAATACTCAACATCTGAAGTTTGAGAATCTTTCTTCATTTTCCTATTGGAGGTTTTTGACTCTTGTTTATTTGTGGCCGCTTGTTCGAATGTACTAGAACGTTGATGGCCTCCATCTTCGTTCTGGAATGCCAAGGGAAAAACTTGCTGAGTTACATGGAAACTCCTTCATGGAGCAATGCCCATCCTGTGGAGCTGAGTAAGTATTTGCGATATACTTCTCAACGTTATTTCAGTCGATAGGTATTTGCTTGATTCAGCACATGCACAATGTAAGCTATGGAGTTTGGTCAAGCTTGAGTTTAATAGCTATTCCCTGTGAAGATATTTGAGGGACTTCGAAATTGAGACTATTGGACTGAAGGAGACCACACGCCGTTGCTCCAACACAGGTTGTAGTGCAAAACTGAAGGACACCGTTCTTGACTGGGAGGTACATGTTTTTCATTGGAAATTTCATTTGTTTTGAGTTCTTCATCAAGCATATACAGATGTTCCCTGATTCTTCTTATCTTCAGCATGGGGCTAGAGGCATAAGATTCAATCAGATAGCTAAAAGATTGTTAAACATGAAAATGAGAAAAGAAAGAAAGAACAGAAAACTTTTCCTTTGACTTCTGTGACAATCTTTCCTGGAGCATGCATCTCTTCTACACGCATATAGATGGGTGTGCAGCTTCATTAAAGCTCCACTCCTGCCTATCCTACTCTGTGCAATTTCATCATTTCAAGTCTATAATGATGAACTAATAATCATAGATGAAAAGGAGTTGTATTAGATTCTCGTTAGGAGTGCTTAGAGTTGGACCAAAATATCTAAAATGTTGTCACCTTATGTACTGTTGTGTATTGAAATTGCCTAAAGCCCAGATTCAATCATCACCTTTCTAAGTCCTAATGCTGATGTTTTTTATGTCTTAAAGGATGCTTTGCCACCTAAGGAGATGGATCCTGCAGAAAAGCACTGCAAAATGGCCGATATTGTATTATGTCTAGGAACAAGGTAGTTACCAAAACCTGAGCATGAAATGTGTCCATGCTATTTCGTTTATATTTCCAGATGCAGCACTTTCAGTTACTTGAAAACTAGCACTTGGTTTGTGCAAAGAAGTCACCATAAGCATCATGCCATATGCTGTTCTGAGTTTCTATAGGAACCAAACCTTGTCATAGTCCAAGGAACTTCTGATGCTTCAATTGTACAATAGCCTATCAGTTTTTTGTTTCTTGGCCATAGTGGTCTTAGACACATGACGTCCTGTGATGAGAATCAAAGTCAATAAAGGAACTATGTTTCTATTTATTGTTGTTTCTAATTGGTCAGGGGCTCTTTTACCTTGGAAAATCATAGAATTACCTCATGGAGAGTTAGCTGCACCCACGAATGATATTATTCTTCATTGAATGATTTTTCTTCTACTTCAAAGTTGCAGTCCCATAGGGAGTTTCGAATTATGACTGTTGACAATGGTTTATTGACGTCCTCACAACTAGTTACTGTTTCGAGGGTCTGAAGTTGAATTCGACATGGATTAGGACAAAATGTAGTGCAAGGCCAATGAGACAACAAGCCTTTCCATGATTCACTTGTTAATTGCATAATAGACTGTTTTTCTTTTTTTTGGCCCCCTTTTAAGTCGAAGTTGTGTTGTGTTTGTGTTGCATCTGATGTATACTTTATTTTCTGCTACTGTGTTATTGGTACTGTTTGCATTTCTGTCACGTCATTGGTCTTTTCTTACTTTAGCTGAAGCCAACTCCCTCCTTTTTCTTCTTCTTGGTGTAAAAGTTCCTTGATTTTTAAAGTAGAAATCATATCTGTGTTGTGTTCAATTCAACATCATGAGTGATGGTACTCTGTGCAGTTTGCAGATCACTCCTGCTTGCAATTTGCCCCTAAAATGTCTGAAGGGTGGTGGAAAGATTGTAATTGTGAATCTTCAGGTGCTTTGTTTTATTTATTTTTAATTTTTTAAATATAATTATTTCAACAAGCATTTACGGCCAAACTTGTCAACAAAATTGTTGGTATATAATTCGGAAACATGCACTACAATACACTTCTAAATTTATGTATAATACACGAGTAAAGATGAGATTGTGCTGGTTAAGAATTAAGATATGTTTTCTGATTTTACAGAAAACCCCCAAGGACAAGAAAGCAAGTTTGGTGATACATGGACGTGTGGACAAGGTGAATTGCTCTACTGATAACTTTATTTGTTTATTGAGTTGGTCGTTCAAGAGAAGCCTTAAACTTCTCTATAAACTTACAAAAGATACTTTAACTTATTATAAAGGTTCATAAGGAGTACAAATGAAATAAAACGGCTTGAGCACTGAGCCAACTCATCCAGGAAATGCATGTGGAACTTGAATAAGTAGAAATTAGATTCTTGCTTAAATATCTAGAGAAAAAAGGAACAAAGTCTTTAATGTTAAGATATTATTTCCTTGCATTAAGCTGCTTGGCAATTTTTTCTTCTTTATATAACCCATATCAAACTCTTATGGAGTATTATCGAGTCCATACTCTTGGTTACGCACCACCTGTATGCTTCAGCAGCACGGCAGAACCTCACAGTACTGATGCATTACCAATTGAAACCAAAATCAAGAAGCTATGAACTCGATAGGATTAATTGTCTTTCAACTCCAAATCTCCATACTTTGGTTCACAAAACTGCATTCTTATGCAGAAAATCCATCTCTTTCTTTTTTTTTTTTTTTTGTTTTTTTGTCCGTGGACTGAACCATCTCCATTTGCATTGCCTGGCCTCACATTTTTCAAGTGTATGGCCGTATTTTTGTAGGTAAATGTGCATGATTTCTTTGCCATGATGTGAAGCTGCTGACTAAATTGATCTTTAACAGGTGATTACAGGAGTCATGGATGTGCTCAATATGCGTATCCCTCCTTTTGTTAGGATTGATCTTTTCCAGATCATTTTAACTCAGGCCTTAAGTCTAGGTAATTTTTCTTAAGACCTTCACCGGTTCTCTTGTTCTTTTCTTTTCTTTTCTTTTTTTCTTTATATTTATTTACTGTAATTTTTTTTACACATTCACGTTTCTAAATATGTAATTCTATACATGCTTCAAAAGACAATTCCATCTCAGATGTATTTTGCCCAATCTGAGTGTTAAAAGACTTCCCTTGGTTATTTTGTTTCCTGAGAAACTAGTTTTATTGGATAAATGACGCATATCTTGCAGTTGTGGATTTGGAAAAAAATATTTATTTTCTCACTTTTTTAGTCTAATGTGGGAATAATCTTTCAACTAACTAGATTATCCGAAGGATATTGCACTTGGTAAATCTCACTGTTACAGCATCTGGCTGACCCTTTTTAAAGCTTCTTCATCTGATTAATGTCATCCTTGTCACACTTTTATTGCTTACATATACAAATTCACTCAGCATGAATTGGTCACAAGTATTTTATGTAATACTGCTGTTTTTGATAGTCCATTTACTTGTTTCTCAGATAAGAAATACGTGAACTGGACCCTCAGGATAGCAAGTGTGCATGGAAAGCAAGCACCGCTGCCATTTGTTAAATCTGCTGAGGTGAGTCCTATTATTGTTAATGAAATGCATGAGAACTAACTATACATCTCCTGATTTTGTTATGTCATGTCTTATATTTGATTTTTCTGTGAGCACAATAAGTAGCTTCATATTTTGAATTTTAATAACTTGATCCTAGTAGTTATTATTGAATCCATTGCTGATGTGTTTTAACAGACTGAAATTTATCTTCATAATTAGTTTCATCATCTGGAACTTATTGATAATTAATTTGCATTATCCTGCATTTCAGTGCCGGCTCCTTACTGTATTTCTGGTTTGCGTAACTTCATGTGGTATTTGAATGATAGGTCTCCTTCTCTGAACATTTAAACATGAAAGCTGCTGTTCTAGAAAACCAACCTCTTCATCTGAAAAGGTACTTCCTTTATTTCTAATGTTATATGCTGTAAAATTGTCATGGCTTCACCCTGTGTGGAATGACCTTGAAATCCTATGTAGCGGAAAGTAATTTTTGAAGACTTCTGAGAAGTTTACACTGTCGTAAAGAAAAAGTCTTTCTTTTTTAATGAAAATTCTATTTTTGTGTGTGTGTATATCTCTTAAATAAAATATGTATCTCTTTAAAATATGCATCTATAAGAGATACTGATTCAGGGTCTAAATGCCTTGTAGTTATGGAAGTATTAGACAAGGCTATATCGTATTTATGTTCTATTTTACTCGGTAAAATTTCTTATTCATATCCAATCAGGAGGACTGCAAAGAGCATAGAACCTTTTGATATTTCGATGAAATTGAACTTTAGCGCTGGTTGCAAGTGTTCATACACTACGCTCAAGATCCCAGTTGATTTTGAGGTGAGAATACATCTTTCTCATGGGACTTCCTTTGTGAATATATATTTATCTTTTTATTTTGACTATTAATTTTCTGATCTAAAATCCAACTATTTATTGTTTATGGTACTAGAAACGACCAGATACTTGTGAGCAAACCATTCTTGAGGTGCCAAGTAGTGAAATTGTTGAAGAATTCAGCACTGTTGATTCATTTGCTGTATAACCGAGAAGATTGACAAATCTTGATAAAATATATCCAACCTTGCAAAATCTTAAACTTCAAATTACTTCCATTAATCTATTGAGGCTGAAGTACTCAAAATTGGCTACCGGGACTTAGATAGCCTACTCTAAACCTTGCCCTGATGGCAATTGTTGGTTCATGGATTCAGAAAATACTGTTTTGCATCTTCAGATCTAAAATACTTTTCTTGCATAGATAAATAACGGGCACTCGTACATTCGGAATCAATACTTTGAGTTCTATCTCATTATATATTCTTTGCCTGCTGAAGAAGTCCCGATAAATGAGTATTCTCTCCAGGTGTCAAGAGAAGACTGTTTCAAGGAAGACAAAGATACAATCATTCAGAACCTTAAAGATTGTGCGATCAAGGATCCACGTTGTGGACAGATGGCACTGGTTGAGAGGAGGGTCATTTTAGTTCCCAAAAGTGAAGTTATTGTCCATGCAATTGTGACAAACATTATCGAGTACGGAAGCTCCTCGAGGGACTCTGAAGCATCTTCTCTTAGTAATGGCTCTCTTAAGAGAAGGAATGAAGGTATGCTTGATATTGGGATATCGTGGAAACGGACAAAGGCACGAAAGCGCAGTAGTCGAACATAGAAGTTGACTTGGTTGTGATTAGCTGTGTAGATATGAAGTAGGAATGGATACAAATGCGAGATATCTCTAACCTATTTGGCTAGATTTTCTTATTTTCTTGTGGCTCCATTTGGTAGGAGAAGTTAAAGGGCGTGGGGGCTGGGGGTATTTTTGGTAGATTGCACCCTCAGTCCACCCGATATGAAATGAAAAAAAAAAAATATATATATATATAGTTTCACAGTTATGTAGATATTAAGACTTTAGTATATGAATTGTCTATATTACGTTCTCTTTGCTTTTTAGTGTAAAGTAGTAGACATCTTATGTATTTATGTATGAATGCGGCATGCACTTCTGATATGAGTTTGGAGTGATCTTTGGGATGAGTTAAATCAGGTTGGGTGGTTTGCTTCATTTTGACTTGTTTATTTCATTATGTCATTCATCTCCTATTCTATTATACAGAAATATGCTACGAAACTTCGCATTGTTATAAAAAGTGTACTTCACTAGGTCAAAGGAAAAGGATAAATTGAGGTGAAGACAAGATCTGCAACTCCGTGAATTGGATGTTTACACCTTTGTAATTGAACGAAATGTCAAACTTGTTATTGATAGTCAATCGAAGTACGAACAATAACTTTAGAGTTATTAATTATTCGTCGAGTCTAAACAACTCTGCAAGCCGTTCAATGAACTATTTATCAAATTTTGATTGCCATGGAGAGGTATATGATAGATATCAGTTGGTCTTGTACTCTTGCATGTGCACAATCTTGATCCATGAATTGGATGTTTACATCTTTGTAATTGAATGAAACGTCAAACTTGTTATTGATGGAGTCAATGGAAGAACGAATAATAACTTTAGAGCGATTAATTATTCTTGCGAGTCTAAACGACTTTGCAAGCTGTCCAATAAACTATGTATCAAATTTTAATTACCACGGAGAGATGTATAAAAGATTTTTGTTGGCCTTGTACACTTGCATATGTACAAGCTTGATTTTAGAAAGCTACATCATTCCCAAAGTAGAGGGGAGTGTACGTATCACTTATCACCTTGACACTATTCGTTATGAGTTTTCAAGATATACTATAGAAAAAAGATTCAGTGAATTCTGCAACAATTTTATACACATATCCATACCGCATCGGGTGTCTTCATCTGTTCAAACTATCCATATCACATTGGGTATTTTTTTGAATTTTTAGCAGGCGTATTTTTTACTTTTATACTTCTACACTCTATTTACTTGTAAAAAATAAAATATATTTATATAATATAGCTTTTACGTAATATTTTATGTACTCCTTAATCTCATGAATAATTTAATTCAAGACCAACAAACAAATTTCCTTAACATTTAGGCCAAAATCCAATTAGTTTTCCGCTACGGCCCATCTATATAAGGATCAGACCCGACCCGCATCAGTCAACCATTTCATTATAGCGTATCTATTCTAAATCTGAACGTTGCCACCAAACACTGTCCAAAATTTTGAAATCCCTATCCGCGCTCGACGCCATATGATCCCCACCGTTCATTCAACTGTCACACACACACACACACACACAATCTCTCTGTTAATATTTTCCATCTGAAACACTTTCAAGAAATAGTTATTGAATCAAGTTTGTTTGGTCGGTGGATGGATTGTTTGTAATCGTACGGCCTCGTGAGGAAGATGTCGACGGTGGAGAAGCTGTTGGTGCAGATCTTTGAGCGGAAGGATGCGATAATCGAAAAGGTGAAGCAACAGACCGAATTGTACAACCAGCACCTCGCCTCCAAACTCCTCATTGATGGAATTAGCCCTCCTACTTGGCTCTGGAACCCTAACACCTGCTCGAGTTCGAAAGGTTATTGTTAAGATGTTTTGACATTGTCGGGCCTGGGGCTTTGTTTGATGTATATAATCTAGAATTAAGTTTAAATTGACTAACTCTAGTGGTGTGAGACCTTAAAGGACCTGGCATGTTTTGATTTGATCTGTTGGAACTCTATAATTTTCTAGTTTGTTTCTAGATTAATAGTAGTAATGTAGCAAATCTGGATAGTGAATTTTATTTTTAGATGAGACAATGCGAATATCTAGAATTTGAGGAGTCAGACTTGAGTTTTTTGCATCTTTTTTCTCCTTAAGAAATAATATTATTGGTGAAAGAAGTGTGGAGTTTGACTGCTCTTTTTTTCTTCTTTTTCTTCTTCTTTTTCCCCCCTTCTTTTTACGCGCGATAGATAAATTGTTAATTGCTGGGAATAGCATATCATTGTCTACTTTTGTTACATCATTTCAGGGTTAAACAAAGAAGAACTGATCTGTAAACTTCTATGTCCTTATCCACAACCTTCTATCCGTCGCTCTGTCTCACGCTACCCTGTGTATAATAACCTAGTCGCTACAGGAGATAATGAAGAAATTTCTGATGGAAGTTTTATGGAAAATCTGGCTATCAGTAAAGGTCTCAACAGGCCAGTTGATCCAACAGTACCAGCATTGAGCAGTGAGGGTCATGCTGGATGTGCCCTCAACTCTGTTCCGGAGCCAGACGCTAGTGTTACCTCACCTGAGGATCAGACTGATGAAAGGATCTTAGATGTATATAGTGCATCAGATCCGTCTCTAGCTGGAATCCAGAGATCCAAGTCCAGACAAAGAGCTCTTGAGCTTCGTCATAGTGCAAAGGTCCTAGCTAAGAGTGGCTTAAGTCATGAGAATATCAGCGATCCTTTTTCCAGCCAGATTAGGTTTTCTCTCTCGGCCTCTAACCTGGGAGACCAGGATGGGCAGCCAAAATTTGCAGAACCCAGTGTAATTGATGGTCAAGGTTGTGGCAATGGGGATTTGCTTGAAGCAGACCACCTAAGCAAAGAAAAAGGGATGGATGTGTACTCTGGTGGAATTAGTAGGTCCAGAAGTAATGCAGAAGTCCCAGTTTCTGTCAGAGATTCTTTAACATTAGGTTGCTCATCTCAGGGTCGCAAAGATAGTTCCCCCTCTCATGTTGCTGAACTAAGAAGAAAGGGATCTATTCCTATATCTGATCCTGAGCAGGCCGATAATTATGTTAATAAGTTTCCGAAGTCCTCTGGACCATCTACCATTAGTTGTCAAAGCTGTGGAGACAGGAAAGTTGATGGTGCAGATTGTCTCAGCAAAGGCAGTGAAATCAATGTTTATAGTGGTGGAATTTCTAGGTCAAAAATTTCTGACAAATGTCAAAGTTGTGCTTGCAATTCTTCAAAAGCAGATAGTTCTTCACATAATTATGAGAGAATAGACATTGATATGGTGGATACTGGGGATGATTTACCCCCAGGCTATGTTGATAGAGAACTGCTTAGGATTGATCCTTCTAATGTCCTCACTGAAGGCTGTGAGGCCCAAGAATCAATGTCAGAAGATTGCAAAAGCCAAGGAGAACGAGGTGCTGTTCCACCTTCGAGTTGTAGCCAACAGAATGCCTTTGTAGATGAGGTTTCTGATCTGGATATACCTTCTCACTCTGCCAGGGCCGACAGTAGCATTGTTGCTCCATCGACTGGGAGATCAGCACAGCATGTTAGTGATTCAAATGAGGTACTGGGGTTAGTTAGACCTTCTGTTGGGTTGTTTCGTAGAGTGACAAGGTCACAAACGCGGTCCAATAATAAGGAAATGCATGAGCCTGTAGATTATAATGAAAATACTGGTTTTGAGGGTAAAATGTCCAAATCAGTCTGTAAAGAAAAATCCGCTGTAAATGATGGAATCCAGAACACTTCAAGTGTTCAATTTATTCAACCCAGTTATGTAATCCATGGTATGCTAGATAAGCGTGGCAATGCTGGCTTTACTATGACCAGTGAGGTTGTTATGCATAATTGTGTTGATCAGTTAGGTAGTTCTAGTTCTAGCAGTGCTAAGCAGAGAAGAGAGTCGGAGTCTCAGGTTCCACCAAGTCCCTCAAATTCTTTTGCGTTTGTGGAACCAAAGCAGTTAAATTTTAACAAAATTGCAGAGTGCAACTTGAAAGCCTCTACTTCTAATTCTGGAAAGAGAAGGATTGTTAACTCATTTGAAAAGAGGCGATGTTCCTTGTCAGTTCCTGCTCTATCAATGGATGAAGGAATTTCTGGCAGCATTAATCAGCTACCTTTGCATAAACAGTCACAAGGAATGTCGGATGTCTCCAGTAAAGGAGAATCTAGGAGGGATTGTTTGGAATATGATGTTCATGACAATCCTGATGCTGGGGATGAGGATTTTGGACCTGTTATTAGCAAGTATACAATGTTACAGACTTCTGAGGATGTTACCGAAGCTGGGCTAAATTATAAAATTTCTGAGGACCACTATGACACAGATAATTTGCCATCTGAAATTGTAGACGTACCTGATGTACAAACTCATCAATCGAAACTTCATGTGGAACATGAGCTTGAGTCCCCTGAGCGGCACATGGAAGAGGTTTGACCCATTTCTCCTTATGTTTGTCCTCTATAATTTATATATCTAGTGTTTCTATCCTCTTTTACAATGTCTGTGCATGTATCCAAATATTTAGTTTCTCAATAATCATGAATTTGCCCCCTATGTTTATTATGAACTCATTTTGACTTTATTTGGCTCGTAACCCTGAAGAATACGGGTGTATCGTGTATGATGAACTTCTAATATGAATTTCTTGTACTCGTATAGTCCGTCTAATGTATTTGAACTATAGCGTTACATTTTCCTGATTCCTTGTTTTACATGGACTCCTTTCAGTGGGATCTAACAAAATTGATAAGGTTCACCAAAAGTCACATATTAGGCGTCTGCCATGAACTTACTCAGAATACTTTATTTAGGTACAGAAATTGAGCAAAACTTGTTAGTGCAACCAGACCAGTTCATATTTCCTGAGTAATAGTGGTGCTCAAAAGATGACATTTCAGAGTTCCAGGCACCTCTTAGGAAGAGCCAGTATAGTTGGAGTATTTATCAATGCAGGAAAGCCATGTTTGTAAATACAGTTTATTGTCATGCCTAAGACATCTTTGGCTATAATCCGTGAGTGTTCTACCGTCCAAAAATAGAAGGGCATATGGAGATCAGAAATTTTGTCAAAGGGATTAGTAGAAGATTGAAATGGGAGAGCTGGATTGCTATTTAGGAATTAATTCTACCATCAACCTTTTGCTCTCTATTTTGAACATATTATATGGGAATTTATGGTGGGAAGGATCACATGCTGGTGATAAATGATTTTCATTCTCTTACGACTTATCCACTTGAAATCATTTTACCTTTGATTAAAAAAAATTGGCATGTGTGGAATAAACAAACAAATTTCAGAACCTCATGGAAGTAACACAAATTCTGATTTACTGCAATCCATTAATGCACTGTCTAATAAGCCCTTGAAAGTATATTTCTTAGCCCTTTGGGCAGACAATGTACCATCCTGTGATGCCTTTCAATAAATTCTGCTAGTCCAGAAACTTTATCCAGTTAGAGATATTAATTCTTGTTGGTCTATTTTCACCTGGTTTGACAGGGTAATTGGTGTGTTGAAGGGAAGGATAAGGGTCAATTGATGTCAAATGCTCACAAAAATGATAATTCGACGCATTCACAATGCTATATCTCAACTGAAGAGCCGAGCACCGAGTCCCGTGGTTGCTTGATTGAGAAAGTAGGAATGACAAATCCAATTTGTGTCTCTCTTGACAACACAAAGCAGTTTACTGTACAGGAATCTCAAATTTTATCACACCTTGAAGGTGAAGTTCGTAGCCAACATGCAGATTCCCCTGTGGGAGATAATGAATTAGTAACATGTAGTACAGCCAGGTCTCCACGTGGTGAAAACCTGTCACTTGAGAGAAGATTCAGCCGTGATAGCATGAAATCATGGCCACAGCTAAAGAGGAGAAAGATTGAACATCAACAATCTCATAGTTTTACCACTTCCCCGAGCTTTAGGGTGAGAATACCTCATAGCTTCCTCAGATGCCCGGCCAATATGTATTTGAAAAATTTGGAATTAAATGTGGATACTGTCTTGGTGGAAACATTTGATGTGAATAACACCATAGATGTGGAAATTCACCAAGAGATGGACTCTCATATGAGTGAAGGAATGGAACCTACTTTTTTATCTCAAAATGGAGAGGTATATTCTCTTTCTTGACTTAAATTTAACAGGATAATTTGAGCGTTCAGGTACATACTATTAGACTTGACTGCCTGTGGAAGAACATTCAACCATATGCTTTTATTCTTCAAATTTATTATATTGTTATTTTTTTATCTTTTTTTTTTCTACTGCTCAACACATCTGAAACCAGAGCATGGTTACATTCTTGTGTATGTTCATGAGGTCACTGTGTATAATCTGTTTGCTGGATTTTTGTGAATCATGATTCATTCTTCTTCTTCTTCTTCACATTTGGTTTCTTTCTTCTAAAGCCCTTATGCATATTAGTTTTATTAAAAAAGAAAACATATTTATGGTTTTGAAAAAATAATGTTATATTAGGTAGCTTCTGCCATCCACAAAATTTATGTATTCTAGTGGGAAATGGATAAAAGCTATTAGCTATTTTTGTCCATTTGCATATTATGATTAGGAAGGGTGAAATAACTGAAACCTGATCAGACCTGCTGCAGAGAATGTTGCTTGAC
The DNA here is from genome assembly GCA_014898755.1 of Handroanthus guayacan. NCBI lineage: Eukaryota > Viridiplantae > Streptophyta > Magnoliopsida > Lamiales > Bignoniaceae > Handroanthus > Handroanthus guayacan. The sequence goes on along the minus strand of JACFYI010003548.1, from coordinate 603,183 downwards.
CTCAAAGATGCATGCTAAGATGAATATGATGACACTAAACTTGTTGCTTCTTGTAAATTTAGGAATAGAAACCAATTTGTTTACTTTCACTCACCCCCCCTCCCCCACCCCAAAAAAGAAAAAAAAAAAAGTTAATATAACTAACTATTGTAGGTCTGGGTTCAAGTCCTGCTTGTTTGCAGATTTTTGTATTGGTAGATTTGAATCTAATGAGTTGATCTGGATTCGAATAATATGCATGGAATCACAATTATCGGTTGATAGGAGTATTGACTCTGAAACTTGACTAAGAAAGAAGCTATGATTTACAGTTTCTCACCACACCAGGCCTTAATCTGCAATGTAAACAGGAGATCTTTTTCAAATTAAAGAGATATCACCCTCAAATGTCATTTTTTATTTTATTTTTCTTTTAACTCAGGTGTCTTTTTCACCTGGTTTTCTGATGGAGCTGTATTATGCCATAATGAATGCAGGCTGGGATTTTTCACAAGGAGAAGAATGAAGATAAAAATTCGTCATATGTAATCAATGATGAGCAGTTAGAGGCAGCCCTAGTCTCAAGCTTGACTAAGAAAGAAGCTAGAGATTCACAAGGATGCTTTGTTGAGGGAATAAAAACCAGTAACCATTTTGAGGTAAGAGAGCCTGGCGATGGACAATGCAGCCAGCACTTATGTAGTCTGGAAAAGAGAACCGATAATCTAAATTCAGAAAACTTGCTTCTCAGCGATACACTGCTTGAAGGAATACAGCCTCCTAAGCGGCGAAGCGGCTCACATACAAACTCTATTCTTTCTTCAAGCAATGAAGACCTGGAATTTATTGATGTTGATAAGTCTATGCCTGTGTTTGAGGGGTTCATTGTAGAGGCACAGGCAGACACCGGTGAACTGGATTTTACAGCTGATAGAATTGACTTGGACAAATTGAACCTTCCAGCCAGTACAATAGAACGCGCTAGCATTCTGGCAGAAATTTGTAGATCTGCTAGCTTGGAGACACCCTTGTCCCATTTCTCATCTGGTTTTGAATTTCAGGAAACTCAAAATTTATTTCACTCTGTACCTAATGTTCATCTTGAGCGCTCAGAACTTGTGAGTACTTTGCCTTCTGATGTTGACAACCAGCTCCAATCTGGAAGTAGTCTTGCAGATGGTTACAAGGATGCTTTTGAAAGGATGCCATATTCTGATTGTCTAGCTTATTCTGGTACACGATATGGTTCGAATTCAAGAAACCAACACGCATCTCCAGTTGGAAAGCTTTGGGAAAGACTTTCATCACATGCTGGGAGTTCAGAGAAGAGCTTAAGTTCGAATCCAGAACTTACTTGTTTCCCAATTGAGGAAGATCCTAGTGTTAGTGAAGAGAGTAAAGCTGGGGATGAGAATGCAGATGATGTCCAGGAAGAAATTGATTCGTCATCTGCTAACCACCGTGATAAAAGGCAACCGCTTAAGGATTTGACAAATTTGGGTTTAGATCCTCCTGTGTCAGTTTCGGCACAAAATGAAACTCTGGGGGCAGATAGTGTGGATTGCGTAAGCACAAAATTGAGTGTCACCGGGACACAAGATACAGTCCAACGGAGTCGAAAAAATCAGTATAGGGATAAGAATGAGACCATGGGAAAACAGACTTCATCTGTTGGTGCCAGTGATGGTAGGGAACATCGAACTTTATCAGTAGGTACAAATGGAATCAGAAAGGCCAAAGAATCAATTAACAACAGCATCAACAAACCAATTTTAACAAATAAAACCAGTTTGCAAAGACAGGATCAAAAGCTTTCTTTGAAAGAGTCTAGGAGGAATAACATTGTTTTGAATGTTAGTTCGTTCATACCACTGGTACAACAAAAACAAGTAGCCACAGTATGTACAGGTAGCTTTTCTTCGCTTGTCTTGCTTGTACATTACATTAAAACAAACCTTGTACTTTCTTGAAAATACAATACCTGTCCTAAACAAACTAATGAACTCTATCAGAAACCCTATAAGAAATAGGTCTTTGCAATCTTTTTAGGTTTGTTCAATTCAATTTTTCTGTTGAACATGCTAGTTGTGCATCTACATATAGTTTTTGGTAATTAACTGATCTTCTTCAGCATCAACAGCTTCTCTTGTTTGAAGACTGCAACAATATTTTTGCCAAACTGCATTTTTCGGTTTATATTAGAGTTAACTTTTAGTTTTTGTATGATTTTGTCAAAAAGTTTAACAGTTTTAGGATTATCTTGAGTCTCTTTCCCTTGCATTTTGCTCAGATACGCTTTGAACTGACTCTATTACCTTACAGGCATGCAGTTTACATGTTTATGTACCTCAGTTTTGTGTGGATTTGTTGTGTTCTCTAGAGAAAGTAAACATAAGGTGGTTTGGTATGTAGTGGTTCAGGGAACTATGCTAGAAGTGGTAGCTTTCTGAACTTGTTTTCTTTGTCTTGGTGATGGGGAAGTGGCACACAGATAAATTTATTTATTTATTTATTTATGTTGTGCAATTATTCTTTATATTTATGTGTAAAGAGTCCTCATCTTGTAGGAAAGAGAGATGTCAAAGTGAAGGCTCTGGAGGCTGCTGAGGCTGCAAAACGTTTAGAAGAGAAGAAAGAGAATGAACGTAAAATGAGGAAGGAAGCATTGAAACTTGAACGAGCGAAATTGGAAGAAAAAAATTTGAGAGACATGGAAATAGAGAAGAAAAAGAAGGAAGAGGAACGCAAGAAAAAAGCTGCTGATATTATTGCAAAGAAAAGGCTAAGAGAGGAAGAAGAGAGAAAGGAAAAGGAAAATAAAAGAATGCGACTTGAAGCAAGGCAGCGCCAGTGGGAACAAGATGAAAAAATGCGTGCAGAGAAAGCTGGAAAAGAAAAACAGCGGCCCAAGGTTGTATTGCTTATGTGTAACGAGAAAATGTGACATTTCTGTTCCTAGCTATTAATGCAGTCTCACTTGTTTGTTTGATATTATAGGATGAGCAAATAAAGAGCAAGAAGGAATTTCACAATGGATCGACAAAGCAACAGAACAGGGAAACTGTTAGAGGAGATGATGTAGCTTTGAAAGATACAGAGACTAAATGGACTACCACAGGAATTGCGATGAACCAAGAAAAGCTTGGTATCTCTGTTCAATCTTGTGAAGCTGGAAAGGTAGGAGATTTTGTGATGGCAGATTCAGTTGGGTGTTGTCTTTGCATGTTTTTCCTTTCAAAGTGATGAAACAGTTGCATGGAATTTGAACAGATTGAAATTGTTAGAGATTGGAATTAGCAATTTCATATCATTAACTGATGTTGAACATTGTTTTTACCCAGTAGTCTTCGCATACCAATTTTCTTTTGCATGCTTAATTGATTGCCTTCTATTCTCCTAGGAAATGTACACAGTGGATCAATCACCCAAAAATGAGGACTTAATAGTTCAGAAGAGTCAAGGAAAATCATATGAGATCTCTCCCTACCAGTGCTCAGATGACGAAGATGAAGAAGATGACGAGTTGCCCGCCAAGAAATATATTCCATCTTGGGCCAGGTGACTATTTAAAAATCTTGTTTAAATGTTATGCATAACTTGATAATGTTTGAAGCTTTTGTGCTTGTTTGCTTAGAGGAAAAGATGATAAAGAAAGTTATGGGTTTGAAAAATTAAAGAGATATCATAAAAGTGAATAGATTATTTTATAAGTGGAAAGAAATGAAAGGAAAACAACAGGAAAATGTCAAATTATCATGAATATATCAGCACAATGTCTTTTTGATCTTGGTTCACTATTTTTGCATGTCCTACTGTGTTTTCTTGCTACCTTGAATCGAAATCATTCAAGCACTAGACTTTTATTGTGTCCTTCATCTAGTTAAATTGTATGATTCATAAATTTTTGTCGTGTCCTGCATCTAGTTAAATTGTACGATTCATAAATTTAAAACATGTCATCATAAATACCTCTATTATAGGATATGTCTTGATTTTTGGTGCACACATTTAATATAAGACGGTGTTTACTGTTATTTTTTAAAGTTGTAATTAGTGAAACAAGAAGAATTATGATGGGCATGGGGAATAATTTGTCGTAAGAGTAATTCGGGTTCAGTGTTTTCCTTTTTGTTTGGCGGAAAATGTCTCTAAGCTTTTCCAGCCATCAATTTTTCTTAATAAAGCTGAGCTCTGAGGATGTTTGTTCTTTCTGTAGTAAAAGCTCTGTGGCTCTGCTCCTACCCTTGCAGCAAAAAATGGACCCCGACACAATTTTCCCCCCAGAGAGTTTTTGCAGTATGGATGAAGGTAATTTTGAGTTTAGAATAAATTTATTTGGGAGAAAATTTGCTGTCTTTAACTGAAAATAATTTTTATTGTTTAGTTCTGCTTCCTCGCAAGCTACGGCAGAATCAAGTTGCTGGATGAATCTAATTGTGGCTGCTGCAACTATTGTCTCTGGATATTTGCTGATTGATTTTGGTTTGGACTTCTGTCAATGAAAAGGTTATCTTCACTCGCTTGCCATGATATCAATGCCATTTCCTTTGTCTATCTTGGTGAATCTATTCAATTTAACAATAGATGACTAAAGGATGATAAGGAAGATATATATGACAAACTGCTGGGAAAATTCATAAGATTATTGTTCCCATAAAGCTTCTCATCTTTTTGTGCCTGTTTCCCTGTTGACAGCTGAGCCCCAAGACTTTTACTTTCACGCACAACCATGTTAGAGTTTGTAATATTCATTTAAGAGCCACACCTGGCTGTTTATTACTTGCCTTCTCCTTTCCTTCTAGCGCATATGTCTGTACATGCTCCATAGATGTGCATTGCAAAAAGAATGAATATTTGGGGAGCAGGATGTGTGATGAATAGGAAATCCTGTAACATAGCTGTCAGAAATGAGGCAAGGTGCTTATGAAGTGACAGAAATGTGGCTGAATTTTTCTTCATCTTCTTTTTTTTGTGCGTGCGTGCGTGCGTGTGTGTGTACTTCGTCACACTTGCATCACATGAAAAAATAGGCAAACGAATGTGATACATCACACTAAAGCTTGCTGAGCCTAACCAGTTGAATTTTCTTGCAGAAGGATGATATGACTTGTCTGTCCCTGGCAATGTTCAGAATGCTAGGCTTGTATATAGTTCATGTGCAGCTAAGCGCAGGATGAAATTGTTGTTGAACTGGCAAAAGAGCAAATGAAACAATGTTTTCATGACTTCAGCCATAACTGTTGGCAGTAAGTACTGTCCCGATGATTCTCATAACTGTCTTGTTCTCTTTCGATTCATCATCCAATGGTCCATGTCACACACTTCTGATTCTTTCTGAAGAGAAATGGGGAGGACATTCAATATTGATGCATTACTGATCAATACTTTGTTGTTGAACAGTGATGGTCGATAAAATATTAATGATTATCACATTAATAGCATATCATTTGCGTGGGAAATGAAATATGGTGGAACTTAACACTGTTGAAAAGGGTAACTACTTGCCAAATGCTCAATTACATCATTGTAGTACTATTCTCTCCCCAAGTACGCTGGGAAAATAATTACAAACAATGGCAATAGAAAAGAGATGGTCGAAAATAAAGAAGAGAAAGAGAAACAACGATGTATTGGAAATCATTTGTCCCTGTAATAGCTGCATAATTGTGTAGTTTCTATTCTGTCATGGTATTGTCCTGATGAATGTGTAGATGATGAGTAATCAAAAGCATGGGACATGGTTTTCTGATTCTTCTTGGGGTCCTTCATTTGTTGAAAGGCTGGCACTTATTAAGCATCAGCAGCTTCCAAGAAATTGTTGCTTGTTTGAAATATGATCTCCAAACTTTTAAGTCTCGTTTTGATAACTTGTTAATGATTAACGGCAGACCACACACAACTCCAGTAAAAAATGGGAAAGACAGTAAATACACTAAGAAATCAGATTTCTTCATAAATTACGATATAATTTGAAATACAAATAAGTAAAGGTGTTGCATTTGTTGGGCTTAATAAGTGCGGATCTATGATCCTAATGGGAGTGATATTTCATAGATGATTGTGGTTTGTGTCACATCTTAGCCTTAGATTAAGGTGGATTTGGATTCACAGGAATAATTAGTGCGATGTGGAAAATCCCTCTCAAAAGCAGTAAATAAATAAATAAATAATAGAGTAGGTCACATAGATGCAATTGTTTGCCATTGGAGTGGCTTCTTCTCCGACCAATTTGCACCAATATGAGCAGCATATAATTCACAAAGACATAAAGACTAGTAGTATAACGTTGCATGGAAGGTTTGGAGATTCTGGATTAGCAAGCCTAAGTTCCATTTCAGATGTACAGAAATTAAAACAAAAGGTTACATCATGAGTTTCCTTAGCATTTTCTGTCCTAGGATCCACGATCCAAAAGTTAGGATAAGCAAACAGTAGTCATCTTTGCATTGCAGAGTTAAGAATTAGCTAAATTAAATTAGTTTTTATGACAAATTTGTGAAATAAAATAGAGTTACGGATCAAGATAAAATGCAAACGTGGGGAAAGCAATTATGCCTAATAACCTGTATTTGTTTTTTTGCTTCATGTTTCAGACATTTTTATTTATATTTAATTATTTATTTATTTACTCACTCTTTCCCTCTGAAAATCGATCCAATTATATTTATTAAAAATTTAGACTTAAATGCATACCAATTCTATTGTTTATTTAAATAAAATATGTATGACATGAAAAGGAGTAATGTGTACGCTTTACTCATATGGGTAAGAAAAAGGAATGTAATGTGCCAAAAGGGAATTCTATTTCTATTTATGTTAAAGTGCATTAGAGATATTTAAATGAACTAATATGTTAATGTTCGATAGAGAATAATTTTTTCTTTGGAATAAAATAAAATAACTGGTAAACAAACATATATATTTTTTCTTGTGGGAATGAGGGAATAGAATATAATGAATGAATTTCTTTTTCATATAAAATTCAGAAACATTGCATGTTACCCTTGAACCATAAAAAATAAAAAGTGGACCATTAAAATAGTATATTTGTCACTACACACAGTGTCACACACAAAGTGTGACACCAAAACATTCTTAGGAGCTCATGATCATCATACAACAAACTATACCTATTACCTCCTCAAATCAAATGAACATGAAATTAAAGACATTATTTTCAACAAATTTATGTAATATTTTGAATATACATGTTCATTGATAATCTATATAAAAGGCAGGCATATGAAGGTGATTTAAACACTCACAGAGGACAAAGATGACGGAGGAAACGAATTGTTCCATTACAAGTCGGTGAGATAAGCGATTGGTATAGTAGTCGATGACAGAAGAAAGAGAGTACAGTCCCACTACAAGCAAACTTCCCTTTTGCTAATGGTGGCCAGTGCTCTCTCTCTTCTGTCAACAAATGAACTCCCCTCACCATCACATATTATAGGAGGAAATAATACTTATCTTGCCTGTGAAGAAGCCTATTTTAAGATCGATCATGATCTCGTACATTGGAATTCAGCTAGCTGTATAAATATAATGACTATACACATATACATGGCCATGTATACATTGGAACACATGATCTGCTTATGCCTGCATGTGTGCATGGGCTTATATATATCCAGCCCGGGGGGCGGGGGGGGGAGTTGAAAAGAAGGAAGAAAATCTGACTGCAGAGAGAGAGAGAGAGAGAGACAGAGAAGGAAGAAAATATGATTGCAATAGGAGTAGTAGAGGGCGAAGAGCCATATTTATAGATGGAGAGATTGATGCTGCATGCCTACCTACCTGGGAGTACTGGGAGATCATATATATCATTTTAAAATAATATATATGCGACGTACATACCTACACATATGGACTTATGACTATATTACTTACTTTCTACTTTTATCATCATCACTATCATCATCATCATCATCATCATCATCTAATTCTGTACATGCTCTATGCGTTTCACCTCACGGTGTTGTAAGTATGTATAGATGGAGGTAAGATAAAAAAACATATCATTTAACATCAATGTGAGGAAATTAACAGATTTTGTCCCGTAAATTAATCACTTTCACAATTGATCTTTTGTGTTTCGAGTTTCAAAATTTAATCTCATAACAAGGATGAATTTTTAAAAAACGCCTATTTCCCACTGAGGTTTGAAGAATTGGCTAAAGATGCTCATATGACACGTTGGAAGTTTGACCAATCTGGCCGGAGGTGTTGATGTGGCACTTCGAAAGTTTGACAAATTTGCATGTCCATAGAATGTGTATTTTTTAAAATTTATCCTTCTTACAGAACTAAAATTCAAAACTTAAAATATACAGGATTAAAAGTAAAAAGTGGTTAACTTACAGGATAAAAAATGTAATTTTCTCCTTAACGAGAACTGTAAATAATTAGCCTAATCAATATGCACATTGAAGATTAACTCCAAACGCCGATGGGCCTTCGTCCTGGTGGCAAGATGGAGATATCATAATCAAGAGGTTTTCAGTTCAATTCTCAATGGTAGCGTGTGGTCTTTTTTCTACCATATGATAGCTTTGATTCTACTATGATGATATCCAAATATGTCGCTTGACATGGAAGGTTTGACAGGTTTGAGGTATTGTCCCTTGGCATTTTGTTCTGAAAAGGCACCTCAATGGTAAAAGAGGGGAATAATTTATAAACTATCTGAAATCCTTTGACTCTTTTAATGTAAGACAAACTTAATATCAATATAAGATTCTCGAGTCGAGAAGCTTGGAAAGAGGCACATGATCTTCATTTCCAAAGACGGTGCTAGATGTTGATATCCAAATTTGTCACCTGACATAGAAGGTTTGATCGCTTCGAGATATTATCTCTAGGCACTCATAGTAGGTATTTTGATATTAAAAAGGTGTCTCAGAGAATGAAAGAGGGGGAGATAACTTATAAACTATCTCAAACCTTTCGACTCATCCGATATATAATAAACTTGATATCATCATACTATATATTAGCTTAGAGAAATTTTTCTTGTACTTATTATTATATTCGATCTTTAATTATATTGAAATATTTATATAATGTATTGATGCTTGTTCTTGTTAAAGTATTTGATATTTAAATATATTAATAATGTATCAATTAAATACAATCATTTTTTCTCTTAAAAAAGTGTTAACTCTTGATCCAGAATATACTTCTAATCTATAAACACAATTCAATATGGCTAATTAATTACTGTAAGAATTCCACCTAAGCATCAGTGCTTTAATTGGTCAACTTTACCTAACACGAGCTATGCACGCAAACTCATGAGATATATATCCTCCCTCCCAAATACAACCATACAATATTACTAATCAATATGGAAAGCATCACAGCTTCCATCACCTCCTTTTGTGTGTGTATATATACATTATTCAGGAGTTTATGTTTATTCATTATATATATTCTGTACACTTGGCATTTATTCATATAAATAGAAAAAATATATTTATTTCTATAGGTTTCGACCACTAGCATAAACAACAAGACACAAAAAATGAAACAGGCATATTGAGATAACGAATTCAAAAATACCAACAACACAATATCTCACCAAATTAAATTCATAAATATCAAATCATACGTGTGTACATGTAAAATAAAAGAAGAAGAAAGTAATTAATATAGCTAATGGATGTAGAGTTGATAGATTATAGGGCAATTCACAATTAAATAAGGAATTAAATAGGGAATTGTACCAAAAGGAAATTATTAAGAAGGAAAAAGTTAAAAAGATAAAAAAAAAAAAAAGTAAGAAAAAATTGCATATATATAAGTAGCTAGGTGGTAAAGAGAGATAATGAGAGGTGTGGATACCAAATTAATAAATGTAATGTTTAGCTAAATATAGTAAGATAATGACATTTGTGATACAAAGCATCCAATCAGCCCTCTCCAAACAGACCTCCTGACTTGTTTATGCATGTGATCCGCTTTCATTTTCTTTCCATTTCCGGCAAACCAAACACGCCTTTCCTTTTTCTTCACTGATATATCACTCCTTAATTTTCTACTTGGACCTTAGCTAGCTTTCCTTGTCACATGTGGCTTTATATATTATTAATATCATCAATCTATTTAAAGGGTTTTTGATTTTACTAAGATTATTTAAAAAAAAAAAATATTACTAAGTTCCTATATCTCAATGGAGGATTAGTATTGGTATTTTATACATGGATGTGGTAGATAAAGGGAATTTTGACCCCATTATTTAGCAACTATTAGTTACATTGGTGATAGAGATATTTTTTCGTGACAAATGTTTGATAAGACTCATACCCCATTGTACAAGGACTTACTTGCAATGTTTCAGAATTTTTAGAGGTGTAATTGTAATTATCAAAAGAGGTGTTTTAGTAATTATGTCAAACTTGAGGAGGCGTTGAGGTAATTATCCCTCGTTTATATCTCGCTATTTTAGAAAGTATTGGTTGGATATTTATACATTTGAGTTAATATCAAGGGAGAATTGTATTCACCTTCCTTCAACTACGAATTATTGGCAATCATATTCTCTCAAGTCTGTCAAATGAGGGGAGGTTATTGCCAATAGTCAATACAATTTCCCCTTAATATTAAGGATATGTTACATATACCAAAATATGAAGATTTCAATAATTGATTTGAGAAATGAGATAGAAATGTAAGAGAAACAAAAATGGCAAAAGATACTGAGAACTTTAATGTGGGGAGCTGATGCTTAAAATAGGCCGAAATAATTTATTTTGGGTGTATTAATTAATTAGTCTAATTTATGAACTCTTATTTGGGTCTGTTACTGTATTAATTGGTGGGAAAATATCATGGGAAAATCTTGATATACGTGGAAAAGATTCAATAGTTGGGAAGAAGGATATTTCGCTTCGTTTTCCACGGAAAAGGTAATTTTACCAATTTCAGGAAATTTCTATTATGCGATTATTTCACCTACAAGCAATTTCTTATGTAGAGTTGCTATATTTAATATATAGAAATTGACAGGTTGGTGTGGTTTTTACATTTTTATTTTTTATTTTTTTCTAGAAATGATTTATAAAATATGTATGGGAATTGCAACGTGTCCAATATAAGTTACATTCATATACATGAATATATAAGATCCAAAAGAAAAATGATTAATGTTATAAAATCTAACAGGAAAAAAGAAAAAAAAAATAGAAGAAGAAGATCGATGTTAGAAGACGAATAAAAAAGCCCTAACTTTAAGTTATTAGCGAAACTTCTTTTTTTTTTTAAGTTAACTTCTTAAATTACATTTCGTTTCTGTCGCTAGTTTATCATTATATTAAGTGATAAAGCTTTTTGTTCTAGAGAAAATTCTATTAAGACCATTCGAACTATTAACGTTTTTTCATTTTGTAATCTAGATTAAAAAATGTTTCACTTTGCCATCTCAAGTTTACAAGATTTTCAATTTGTAACCTAAATTTATTTTACGAATGGAAATATTTCACCGATAGGTGGCCCTCTGCAAAATTTCACCAAGTTCAAGCATTAAAATTAAACCCTTCTTTTTACCAATTTTGCGTCATTATTTGCACATACATTGCGTGTGAGATAATTCTAGCTATATTCTACATGAAAATGTAGTTAAATTGCGAAATAAAAATTTCACAAAGTTAATATGGCAAAGTGAATCATCTTTTTCACTTATGGAAATAACATATAATTCAGAACAGTTAGTTTCTACATGGTACCAGAGCCTCTGGGCCAAAATTAGGGTTTCGTTTCCGTTGAGAGACGTGCACCAGTCTTGGGTCACGTGTTCACGTGACCAGACCATCTCACCGGTGCCACAGAGGGCCTACCCACCCTCTTTCCGGCCGGAACTCAAAGTCAGGAGGTCAGAATCGCCGCGCGTGGGTCTCACGCGCCGTCAGAAGATTTCGGCTCTCTTTCACGCGCCGGCGCGTGTGGGCGCGTGGGGCGATGTCCCGGATTCCGGCTTCCATCTCCGACGTCGCCTTGTTAATTCCAGCCAGTTTCCAGTGTTTCTCCGGTGGTCTGGCTTCGTTTACAGATCAGTTTTTGAACAGGTTTTGCTCGGTATCTGTTTTTTGATCCTTTTCTTCCTTGGTTGGTTCGTTGGGTATTCTATCATTTTTCTTGGCTGCCTACCTTGGGTCAGTTTGTTGGGTGTCGTGCCTTTTGCTTGAAATTACAGTTTCTACGCACTTTGCAATTGTTAAGTTTTTGATTGAATTCCGATGGGTGATATTAAAACTCCGATATCTGAAATGATTCCAGTGATGTCAAAAATCACTGAACATAAATTAAATGGCTCTAATTATTTGGACTGGAGTAAGACTGTCCGAATTTATCTGCGAAGTATTGATAAGGATGATCATTTGAGCAAAAATCCTCCTACTGATGGCACTAGGCAAGTCTGGCTAAGAGATGATGCACGACTTTTTCTACAAATTCGGAATTCCATTGGTAGTGAGGTGATTGGTTTAATTAATCATTGTGAATTCGTTAAGGAGTTAATGGACTATTTGGATTTTCTGTATTCTGGTAAAGGGAATGTGTCCCGAATTTATGAAGTCTGCAAAGCATTTTATCGGGCTGAGAAAGAATCCAAATCTCTCACAGCTTATTTCATGGACTTTAAAAGAACTTATGAGGAACTCAATATGCTCCTGCCATTCAACACTGACATTAAGGTACAACAAGCTCAAAGGGAACAGATGGCGATAATGAGCTTTTTAGCAGGTCTTCCTTCTGAGTTCGAGACTGCTAAGTCCCAGATCCTTTCCAGTTCTGAGATAACTTCTCTACAGGACGTCTTCAGTAGAGTTCTCCGTACAGAAACTACTCCACCATCTCAACAGAACAATGTTCTAGTTGCCAAAGGAGGAGGGAATGATATTGGAAGAAGGAATAGTAGCAAGGGAGGAGGAAACAAGTTAACTGACAGTCGTAACAGTGACTCGAACACCATTGTCTGCTATTACTGTCATGAGCCGGGCCATACAAAGCGTAACTGCAAGAAATTACAGAATCGCATTCAAAGAACTCAGATGGCTAATGTTGCCGAAAAGACTGTTATGATCTCAGCTGATGAGTTTGCCAAATTCTCGCAGTATCAG
>JACFYI010003548.1:560728-577102 GCA_014898755.1 Handroanthus guayacan | reverse complement strand
TGTCTAGTGATTGCCAGTTTGTTAAGCTTTTGCTTTTCAATTTTTTGTTTATTGGTACAATATCATTTGGTTGACCTTTTGTGAAAACATTAGGTTGTGTCATTTGGATTGCTTGTGTTTTGGGGGTATCTGGGCATTTGAGTTACTCAATATTGTTTGTAATTGACCTGCCATGTTTTTGTGGCAACTGCTTGAGAAATAAAGCAAGGAATGCTATCTTATCGTCCATCTTTCTGTTTCAGGACTGTTCAGATAATTCATGTCCTAACATTTTTGCAATGTGTTGTTCCCCAATTCCTACCCTTTTCCTTTTGTGTTTTTGGCTTTTTTTTACATTGTGGTATCAATTTGATATAATGGATCTTCCTCCTCTTTGCGCAGCCTTTGAAGATTAAATCCTTCATCAACAATGTTATTTCTACACCACTAGAGAATATAGAAGAACCTTTGAAAAGTTTTTCTTGGGAGTTTGATAAGGTATATTGTGAATGCCTGCCAACTATTCAGTTTTATTCCACTTCTTTAGTGATGCTGAGTGATGCTGACTGATTTGTGTGCAATGCAGGGAGATTTCCATCATTGGGTTGACTTGTTTAATCATTTTGATACATTTTTTGAGAAATACGTTAAACCACGGAAGGATTTGCAGCTTGATGACAACTTTTTGGAATCAGATCCACCCTTCCCAAGGGATGCTGTTCTGCAGATTCTCCGTGTCATAAGAGTGATATTGGAGAACTGCACTAATAAGCATTTCTACAGCTCTTATGAGGTACAATTCTTTACCGTAGTTGAACTGATGCATATTTGGGTTATCATATGGCACTATTGAACTCTTAGTTTTGCTTTTAGAAGCTTTTGACCCTTTATTCAGGTTTGGGGAAAAGGAAACTTTTGTAGTAATTGATGCAATTTGTAAAAATTTGTGTTCTCATTGAAATATCACTTGATTGGGTATAATTTCTGGCCTGACGTTTTTTATATATTTGAGGCCGCAATGTCTGTTGTTGGTCTGTGTACTATCACAGTACATGGCATATGGTGCTAAGAACTACCATATCATGTAATAAATGCTGCTAAGAACTTCTCTGCTGTAGTTCTCAGACCAGACTGGTGTTTTTCCTTTCAATACTATTGTTATATTGTGCAAATTAATTAGGAAGCGATTATAATTGGTGTATCTTTATCCTTGATGAGTTAATAGTCTCGTAATATTTGTTGTGATATGAATAATGTTGACCATCTAAGAGAGGCATCGACTGAGCATTCATGAATTTTACAAACAGTTGAAAAACATTTTTGCAATGAGAAAGGAAATTGTGTTTTTGTGTGTGTGTGTGTGTTTAAAAAAAAAAAAAGAACGAGAAAAAAGAGGTCTTGAGTTAAAACCTCACCGCTGCCTGAAAATAACTTCACATGTTAGGCCTTATCAAAAATGGAACATCGCTTGCAACTCAGGGGTGAGACATATTAAATATTTGATGTCTCTCTAACACCTTGAACTTTTAGATGAGGTTATCTTTCAATAATTATTTTAATTAAATGTTAAAAGGATGACGTGCAAAACTTATACTCAAAGTTATTCTTCAATATAAATGAGTATAGATATCCTTGTATATGATAGTTCTTCACTTTATTGAGCTCCAGGGTTACATTTTTTGCCATAGTGTCATTGATATTCTTGTTCCCCAATCGAATGCAGAAGATTATGTTTAAGACTTTTCACGTGATTGCTTATTCAATATTTCTATTTTGTATTGCTCTCTTATTTATACAACTTTTATTGGCTGTGCAGCATCACTTATCATCTCTGCTTGCGTCCACTGATGCTGATGTTGCGGAGGCTTGCCTACAGACTTTGGCTGCTTTTTTGAAGAAGTCCATTGGAAAATACATAATAAGAGATGCTTCTCTGAATTCAAGATTATTTTCTTTTGCCCAGGGTTGGGGAGGAAAAGAAGAAGGTCTTGGATTGATTTCATGTGCTTTACAAAATGGATCTGACCCAGTTGCTCTTGAATTGGGTAGCACTCTGCATTTTGAGTTTTATGCTGTGAATGAATCTTCAAATGAACCCACTTTTACAGAACAGGCAACGCGTGGTTTACAAATTATACATATGCCTGACGTGAATGCAAGAAAAGAGACTGATCTTGAACTTCTGAACAAGTTGGTTGTAGAATATAAAGTTCCTCATAATCTGAGATTTTCTCTTTTGACAAGATTGCGGTTTGCTAGGGCTTTTAGCTCCATAGATGCAAGGCAGCAGTATACGTGCATCCGCTTGTATGCATTTATTGTTCTTGTTCAAGCGTGTAGTGACACTGAGGACCTGGTTTCTTTCTTCAATGCTGAGCCAGAGTTTATCAATGAATTGGTTACTATGTTAAGCTATGAGGATGCCGTTCCTGAAAAAATTCGAATTCTATGTCTTCTTTCCTTGGTTGCCCTTTGTCAAGATAGGTCACGTCAGCCTACAGTATTGACTGCTGTTACATCTGGCGGGCACCGTGGTATTTTATCCAGCCTTATGCAGAAAGCAATTGGTTCTGTGGTTAATAATTCTTCGAAGTGGTCTGTTGTTTTTGCAGAGGCTCTGTTATCTCTAGTCACCGTTTTGGTGTCATCATCTTCAGGTTGTTCAGCTATGCGTGAAGCAGGATTTATCCCCACTCTTTTACCTTTATTGAAGGACACAGATCCTCAGCATTTGCATTTGGTTAGTACAGCTGTACATGTTCTCGAAGCCTTTATGGATTACAGCAATCCAGCTGCTGCACTCTTTCGGGATTTGGGTGGTTTAGATGATACCATATCACGCCTAATGGTAGAAGTGTCTCATGTTGAAAATGGTTCAAAGCAGCAGAGTACTTCCATTGACCTGGACAGTTCAGAGTGTGGTGGTTCTCAGCCAGTTACAGATACTTCGCCTGCACTTGATAGTCTGCAGCCTCTTTATTCTGAAGCACTGGTCTCGTATCACCGTCGCTTATTGATGAAGGCCTTACTGCGTGCTATATCACTGGGAACTTATGCTCCTGGGACAACAGCTCGTATGTATGGTACGGAGGAGAGCTTGTTGCCCCAGTGCTTGTGCATAATATTCAGAAGGGCAAAAGATTTTGGTGGTGGAGTCTTTTCCCTTGCAGCTACTGTGATGAGTGATCTAATTCACAAAGATCCTACCTGCTTTCCTGTCCTAGAAGCAGCAGGGCTTCCTTCTGCCTTTATAGATGCTATAATGGATGGTGTTCTTTGCTCTGCTGAGGCTATTACTTGCATACCACAGTGTCTTGATGCCCTGTGTTTGAACAACAATGGTCTTCAGGCTGTGAAAGAACGCAATGCTTTGAGGTGCTTTGTAAAAGTTTTTACTTCCAAACCCTACCTGCGAGCCCTTGCTGCTGATACTTCAGGTTCCTTGTCTAGTGGCCTGGATGAACTAATGCGCCATGCTTCATCATTACGTGGACCAGGAGTTGACATGCTGATTGAAATTCTGAACAAAATTGCAAAAATTGGATCTGGGCTTGAATCAGCTTCTCTTCCCATGGATTCTCCTGGCTGCTCTCAACCTGTCCCCATGGAAACCGAATCTGAGAATAATGATGTGGTCTTGATGGATGACAGAGATTCATGCAGGCCTGGAAGTTGTGAGCAATCAGCCGATGTCTCCGATGCATCACTAGCAAATGTGGAATCATTTTTGCCTGATTGTATAAGCAATGTTGCTCGTCTTCTTGAAACAATCCTTCAAAATTCTGATACTTGCCGAATCTTTGTAGAGAAGAAGGGAATCGAGTGTGTCCTGCAATTGTTCTCTTTGCCACTCATTCCTCTTTCAGTTTCTCTTGGTCAAAGCATTGCTGTTGCATTTAAGAACTTCTCGCCTCAACATTCTGCATCACTTGCTCGTGCAGTATGTTCTTTCTTGAGAGAACATTTGAAGTCAACAGAGGACATCTTGATCTCTATTAAGGGATCCCAACTTGCTCAGGTCGAATCTTCCAAGAGAGTAAAGATCTTGAGGTGCCTCTCAACTTTGGAAGGCATCTTGTCTCTGTCTAACTCTTTGTTGAAAGGGACCACTACCATCGTCTCTGAATTGGGTTCTGCAGATGCAGATGTGTTAAAAGATCTTGGGAAGACGTACAAGGAAGTTCTGTGGCAAGTTTCTTTGTGCTGTGACTTAAAGGTGGAGGAGAAGCGGAATGTTGAAGTGGAGCCTGATACTGCGGATACTGGTCCATCTAATGCTGCAGGAAGGGAGAGTGATGATGATGCTAATATTCCATCTATTAGATACATGAATCCTGTTTCAATCAGAAATAATTCTCACTCGCCGTGGGGTGTCGAACGTGACTTCATATCTGTGGTCCGTTCAGGTGATGGTTTCAGTCGTCGCAGTCGGCATAGTTTGGCCCGTCTTCGTGGGGGCAGGGCTGGAAGGCATTTTGAAGCTTTCCAAATTGATCCTGAGGCTGGAGCAAGTACCATTGAGACTTCTTCCAATGGGATCAAGAAGAAAAGTCCTGAAATATTGGTTTTAGATAACCTTAATAAGCTTGCTTCATCCATGCGCTCTTTCTTCACAGCACTTGTAAAAGGTTTTACTTCTCCAAACCGTCGAAGGACTGAAACCGGATCCTTGAGTTCAGCTTCAAAGAGTATTGGAACTGCACTAGCAAAAATTTTCCTCGAGGCCCTGGGTTTCTCTGGGTATCCCGACTCTTCTGGGGTAGATATATCGCTGTCAGTTAAGTGTCGCTATCTTGGGAAGGTTGCGGATGACATGGTGGCTCTTACATTTGATAATAGGCGGCGCACTTGTTACGCTGCGATGATTAACAACTTTTATGTCCATGGAACCTTCAAAGAGCTTCTTACAACATTTGAAGCAACAAGTCAGTTGCTCTGGACTGTTCCTTGTGCTATTTCCACATCAGATGCTGATAATGAAAAGAGCAGTGAGGGAAGTAAACTGTCTCACAGTTCATGGCTGCTTGATACATTACAAAGTCATTGTCGTGAACTTGAATATTTTGTTAATTCTGGGTTACTACTATCGTCAACCTCAGCATCTCAGGCACAGCTTCTTGTTCAACCTGTTGCTGTTGGTTTGTCCATTGGGCTGTTTCCTGTTCCTAGAGACCCAGAGGCATTTGTCCGCATGCTGCAGTCTCAGGTTCTCGATGTGATACTTCCTGTTTGGAACCATCCAATGTTTCCCAACTGTAGTCCTGGTTTTATCACTTCCATCATTTCACTAATTACTCATGTGTACAATGGAGTTAGTGATGTGAAACAAAATCGCGCTGGATTATCTGGAACTGCAAACCAACGGTTCATGCCGCCACCTCCTGATGAGGGTACGATTGCTACCATCGTTGAGATGGGTTTTTCAAGGGCGAGAGCGGAGGAAGCATTGAGACGAGTGGAAACAAATAGTGTTGAGATGGCAATGGAATGGTTGTTCAGTCATGCGGAGGATCCTGTCCAAGAGGATGACGAACTGGCTCGTGCACTTGCTTTGTCTCTTGGAAATTCAACAGAATCACCTAAAGTTGATGGTGCGGATAAGTCTGCTGATGTCCCGACAGAGGAGGCACAGACAAAGCCACCTCCTGCTGATGACATACTTGCTGTGGCAATGAAATTGTTTCAAAGTGGTGATTCAATGGCTTTCCCGCTGACAGATTTGCTTGGGACTCTTTGCAGTAGGAACAAAGGGGAAGAGCGCTCAAAAGTAATTTCTTATCTTGTTCAGCAGCTCAAGCTTTGCCAGCTTGACTTTTCCAAGGATAGCTGTGCATTGGGTATGATATCGCACACTGTTGCCTTACTTCTTTCTGAAGATGGAAGTACCCGAGAAATTGCAGCGCAAAATGGGGTTGTCTCGATTGCAATTGATATCTTGATGAATTATATGGCCAGGACTGAAGCTTCAAAAGAGCTTCTTGTCCCTAAATGCATAAGTGCATTACTTCTTATCCTGGATAATTTGGTGCAGTCAAGGGCCAAGATATCTGGTGACACTGATGAGGGAAACCTGCCTGGATCTTTGCCTGCCTCATCAGGAAATCAAGCAGCATCTGGAGCAACAGAGGGAAAAACAATTCTGGATGATGTAGAGAAGGACGACTCTCCTAAGGATTCCTCTGCTTTTGAAAAAATTATTGGAAAACCAACGGGTTATTTGACAATGGAGGAGAGTCGTAAGGTACTGGTTATTGCTTGTGACTTGATAAAAAGACACGTACCCCCAATGATTATGCAGGCTGCTCTTCAGTTATGTGCTCGTTTGACAAAATCACATGCTTTGGCTGTGCAATTCCTTGAAAGTGGAGGCTTGGTTGCCCTTTTCAGCATTCCAAGAAGTTGCTTTTTTCCTGGGTATGACACCTTAGCATCTGCTATTGTTAGACATCTTCTTGAAGACCCGCAGACACTCCAAACAGCTATGGAATTGGAGATACGGCAAACACTGAGTGGGAGCAGGCATGCTGGACGTATATCAGTGAGAACATTTTTGACTTCAATGGCACCTGTTATATCGAGAGATCCAGGGGTCTTTATGAAAGCAGTAGCTGCTGTCTGTCAGTTGGAGTCGTCGGGAGGGAGGTACATTATCATGCTCTCTAAAGATAAAGATAAAGAGAAAGAGAAGTTAAAAGCATCTGGGGTTGAGAATGCAGTATCTAATAATGAATGTGCACGAATAACTGAAAATAAGGCACATGATGGGTCTGGCAAGTCCTCAAAAGGCCAC
The DNA here is from genome assembly GCA_014898755.1 of Handroanthus guayacan. Classification (NCBI taxonomy): domain Eukaryota; kingdom Viridiplantae; phylum Streptophyta; class Magnoliopsida; order Lamiales; family Bignoniaceae; genus Handroanthus; species Handroanthus guayacan. The sequence goes on along the minus strand of JACFYI010003548.1, from coordinate 570,333 downwards.
AAAAAGGTTTCAGCGAATCTTACTCAAGTGATTGATTATCTTCTTGAAATTGTATCAACTTATCCTTCATGCAATGGAGAAGATGATTGCAGAGGCCATCCAAGTGCTATGGAGGTAGATGAACCAACTAACAAAATGAAGGGTAAGTCAAAGGTTGATGAAACAATAAAGATTGGATCAGACAGTCCGTCAGAAAAATCAGCAGCCCTTGCTAAGGCGACATTTGTCCTCAAGTTACTGAGCGATATTCTGCTTATGTATGTTCATGTTGTTGGAGTTATCTTGAGACGAGATATGGAAATGTGTCAGCAACGTGGGTCGAGTAATTTTGAGTCTCCTGGACAGGGGGGCATAGTTCATCATGTTTTGCACCGTCTTCTTCCCCTCTCAATAGATAAATCTGCTGGGCCCGATGAATGGAGAGACAAGCTCTCTGAAAAAGCTGCATGGTTTTTGGTTGTATTGGCTGGCCGCTCAAGCGAAGGAAGAAGAAGAGTGGTCAATGAACTTGTGAAAGCTTTATCTTCATTTGTAAATTTAGAGAGCAATTCATCTACTAGCAGTTTGTTACCTGATAAGAAAGTACTTGCTTTTGTCGATTTGGTATATTCCATTTTATCGAAGAATTCTTCCTCTGGTAACTTACCGGGTTCTGGGTGTTCACCTGACATTGCCAAAAGCATGATAGATGGAGGAATTGTTCATTGCCTGTCGGGCATACTTCAGGTAATTGACTTGGACCACCCTGATGCGCCTAAAGTTGTGAATCTCATACTCAAGTCTTTGGAAAGCCTGACAAGGGCAGCCAATGCTAGTGAACAAGTTTTCAGAGGTGACCTGAATAAGAAAAAAGTAAATGGTTCGAGTGCAAGGTCTGATGCACAGCTTGTTGGCACTGTTGCTTCTCAAGAATTACAGGCTACTGAAAACCGAAGCTGTCAACATGGACTTGCTGAAAATACTGGTTCAGACTCCCAGCCCCAGGATGTCTCTCAGAATGGTGGTGAACGGAATGCTAATCCGAACCAGTCCGCGGAGCAAGAGATGAGGATTGAGGAGGATCCAAATACTGACACGAACGTTGATCTTGGGGTAGATTATATGCGGGAAGATATGGAAGAAAGTGGTGCTATACCCAATACAGAACAAATTGAGATGGGTTTTCATGTAGAGAATAGAGTAGATGATGATATGAACGAAGAAGAGGATGACATGGGGGATGACGGTGAGGATGACGATGATGGAGAGGATGAGGATGAAGATATAGCTGAAGATGGTACTGGTCTAATGTCCTTGGCTGATACAGATGTGGAGGATCATGATGATGCTGGGTTGGGAGATGATTATAATGATGATATGGTTGATGAAGAGGATGATGATTTCCATGAAAACCGTGTCATTGAGGTAAGGTGGAGGGAAGCCCTTGATGGGTTAGATCATCTGCAGGTACTTGGACAACCTGGTACAGGGGGAGGGTTAATTGATGTCTCAGCTGAAGCCTTTGAAGGGGTGAATGTTGATGACTTCTTAGGAATCCGAAGATCTTTTGGCTTTGAGCGTCGTCGTCAGGTTAACAGAACTTTGTATGAGCGGTCAGTTACAGAGGGGAATGGTCTTCAACATCCTCTCCTTTTGAGACCATCAAATGCTGGTGATTTAGTTTCGATATGGTCATCTGCTGGGAATTCATCCCGAGATTCGGAAGGCCTTTCTGCTGGTAACCTCGATGTAGCCCAATTTTATATGTTTGATGCTCCTGTTCTTCCTTATGACAATGCACCGACTAATCTTGTTGGTGATCGGCTCCAACTAGCTGATTTTTCTGTTGGTTTAGAGTCATTGCGTGGATCAGGTCGAAGAGGGCCAGGCGATGGTCGTTGGACTGATGATGGCCAACCTCAAGGTGGTGGTCAAGCTGCTGCAATTGCTCAAGCAGTCGAAGAGCAGTTCATTTCTCAATTAAGCAATAATGATTGTGCTGAAAATGCTGCGGAAAGGCTTTTACAGAACGGAGGATTACCAGAAAGACAGGAAGGAGATCCCGTTATGGCCACTGATAACCAACTGGAATTAGGGGTTGATAGCACTGATGCTCAACCAAATGATGTTGGGCATGTTAATAATGATCACCAAGATAATCAACTCGCTGAACGTCAACTGTCTGGGGAAGTCAACACAGAGGTCATTACTGAACAAGCAGGTGAAGGTCAACAAAGGATGGAAGAAGGCATGCCAAGTGAGATTGGTAGTGATAGCATGGAAGCTGGGGATGGTAATGCTATCGGCGCAGAGCCATTGGAGACATCTTCAGCTTGCATTACTCAGGATGGTGTGCCTGTTAACGGGACTTCAGATGGCGTTGGAAATGCTTCTGGTGTGCCATCTCAAGGTGAGGACTGCAATAGATCATCAGGACCTGATAGTCAGTCTAGTTCTTATGCTCTTTTAGTCTCTGGATCATATATTCCAAATCCTGGTGATCATAATGCTTCTTCTGTTCCAGAAAGTCATGATCTTGACATGAACGTTACTGAATTGGAAAGAGATCAGACTGGACAAAGATTACCTCTGTCTGAGATCAATCTAGAGGAGCCCTCACCACAGCAGAATAGTCTGGCTCTCCAAGGGGCAACCCAGACGGATGAAAATAATTTACATAATGAGTCTTCTAACGCAAATAGTATAGATCCAACATTCTTGGAGGCACTACCAGAAGATCTTCGTGCAGAGGTTCTTGCTTCACAGCAAGCACGGTCTGCTCCGGCTCCTGCTTATGCATCTCCTACAGTTGAAGATATTGATCCAGAGTTTTTGGCTGCTCTTCCTCCCGATATTCAGGCTGAAGTTCTTGCTCAACAAAGAGCGCAAAGGATTGCACAGCAATCAGAAGGACAACCAGTTGACATGGATAATGCTTCGATTATTGCCACTTTTCCTGCTGATTTGCGTGAAGAGGTTTGTGTCTTAAACTCTATAGCTCAAGACTTAGCTTGATTTACTTACATTATATGTGTGTACAGGTGCTTTTGACTTCTTCAGAGGCACTATTATCAGCACTGCCATCTCCATTACTTGCCGAAGCACAAATGCTGAGAGACAGAGCAATGAGCCATTATCATGCCCGCAGCTTGTTTGGAAGTAGCCAGAGACTCAATAGTCGGGGAAATAGATTGGGTTTTGATAGACAGACGGTTATGGACAGGGGCGTGGGGGTCACCATTGGACGGAGAGCTTCTGTTGCGGAGAACTTGAAGTTGAAAGAACTTGAAGGAGAACCACTTTTGGATGCTAATGGGTTGAAAGCATTAATCCGTCTATTACGACTGGCACAGGTAGTTGATATCTTCCATTGAATAATTTGGTAACTTCACACATACGAAGTGCCTGACAAAAGGGAATATTTGTGTAATCAATCCCCTAAATATTCTAACATGTTATCTCTGACATCAGAAACGGCTTAATCTATAGCCTTTTAGGACGGGACATGGATAATTGTTATTTTCCGTCTCCTGTGTAAAAGTTGACTTAACACCTAAGATGCTTTTGTTTTGTGAAGTCAATAATCAATATCTGAATCAGTAGTATAAGATATGGAACTAAGATGCTGCTTTCTACCTTTTGCTTTTAGCCTCTTGGAAAAGGTCTCTTGCAGAGACTTCTGTTGAATTTGTGCTCGCACAGTGATACAAGAGCAATTCTAGTTCGTCTTCTGCTGGACGTGATCAAGCCTGAGATTGTGGGTATAGTTGGTGGGCTGACTTCGATGAATACACAGAGACTTTATGGATGTCAGTCTGATGTTGTTTATGGCCGATCTCAATTGTGTGATGGTATGCATTTTTTCCCCTTGTAATGTAATGTAAAATTTTCTTTCATAACTGGGACTTGGATCTTACAAGGATGGATCTGTTTTATTCAGGCGTTCCTCCACTAGTTTTGCGACGAGTACTTGAGATTCTTACCTATCTGGCCACAAATCATTCTGGTGTTGCCAGTCTTCTGTTCCACTTTGAGGGTTCAAATATTCCAGAATTTGCACATTTAAACCATTCAGAAGGCAAGAATGAGAAAGGCAAGGATAAAATCATTGGAGGACAGCATGATCTTAGCCTTTATGGAAGCTCACAGGACCGGGATGTTCCTTTGATATTGCTTCTTAGACTTTTAAGCCAACCGCTTTGCTTACGGAGTATTGCACATCTCGAGCAGGTACGTGTTGTCATTTCTAAATATTATTGTCGAAAAGCTGCTGATGAAAATGGGTCGTACTTAGTTGTAATATTTGTTGTTTCTCACTGGAAGGTCATGGGTCTGCTTCAAGTGGTGGTGGATGCTGCAGCATCCAAGGTAGATATTCAGAGCAATGCTGAAGAAACAGCACCCCACGCTGAAACCTCTTCTGCAAATGAAACTACTAGCGACGTTCAGAAAGATCCTCATGTATTGGTAGTGGAATCTAATCAAATTGAACATGGTGCCAGTGCTTTGAACTCCAAACCAGATGTTCAGGGAGGCATTAGGACTTATGATGTCTTCTTATTGTTGCCGCAATCAGATCTGCATAATCTCTGTGGTCTTCTTGGGCAAGAAGGGTACTCTTTTTATAATCTGTTCTCTGAACTGTTGAGTTTTTATCTGACTTCTCGTTGTCCTTAGATGATTTAATAGGCTCTTGTCTGGTAGTTTGTCATTCACCATTGACCGAATGGTCTTTTTTGTTCCTTTGCTCAATTTCTTTCTTGTGCTATGATAGAGTAGGTAATAGTGTTAATACAGAAATATTGACCGGAGTGTCTTTCTGTATTGTATATTAATTAGGCTTTCGGACAAAGTTTATACACTGGCTGGTGACGTTCTGAAGAAGTTGGCCTCCGTTGCTGCTGCACATCGAAAATTTTTCATTGTGGAGCTTTCACAATTAGTCCAAAGGTTGAGCAGCTCGGCCGTTAATGAACTCATAACACTTAGGGAGACACACATGCTGGGATTGAGTGCTGGATCCATGGCTGGTGCTGCTGTTCTTCGTGTTCTGCAGATTCTCAGCTCACTTTCTTCCATTGGCAGTGGCAGTGTTAAGTACAGAGTGGATGATGAGGAGCAGGAAGAGCATGCTACCATGTTGAAGTTAAATGTTGCATTGGAGCCACTATGGAAACAACTAAGTGAGTGCATTAGTACAATGGAATCAGAGTTGAGTCAGAGCTCCAATTCTTCAGTTGTCTCAAGCAGTAACATTGGGGAGCAGATACAGGGTGCTTCTTCAGCATCACCCCCTCTTCCCCCTGGAACTCAGAGGCTCCTGCCTTTTATTGAGGGCTTCTTTGTTCTGTGTGAAAAACTCCAGGCCAACAATTCAATATTGCAGCAAGATCATTCCAATGTGACGGCCAGAGAAGTGAAGGAGTCTGCTGGGAGTTCACTTCTGTCTTCTACTAAATCTGTGGATACTTATAGGAGATTTGATGTGTCCACAACATTCGTAAGGTTTGCTGAGAAGCATCGTCGCCTTCTTAATGCTTTTGTGAGGCAGAATCCTGGCTTATTGGAGAAATCACTGTCAATGATGCTGAAAGCCCCTCGGTTGATTGATTTTGACAACAAGAGGGCTTATTTCAGATCCAGAATTCGGCAGCAGCATGACCAACACCTCTCAGGTCCACTGCGTATTAGTGTTAGGCGTGCATACATTTTGGAGGATTCATACAACCAGCTCCGCATGCGACCAAGTCAAGACCTTAAGGGACGGTTAAATGTGCATTTTCAAGGTGAAGAGGGTATTGATGCCGGTGGTTTAACTAGGGAATGGTATCAATTACTGTCAAGGGTCATATTTGACAAAGGAGCTTTGCTTTTCACCACGGTTGGAAACAATGCTACTTTCCAGCCAAATCCCAATTCTGTATATCAAACTGAGCATCTCTCTTATTTCAGATTTGTAGGCCGTGTGGTAATTGTCTGGAGGACTCTATCTTGTCTTGGAACTTTTTTCTCATCTTCTATATGTTGTCTTTTCATTTTCTAAACATTGGTATGACATCCACCTTACAGGTGGCCAAGGCCCTATTTGATGGACAACTGCTTGATGTATATTTTACTCGCTCCTTCTACAAGCATATCCTTGGTGTTAAAGTGACTTATCATGATATAGAGGCGGTCGATCCTGACTACTACAAAAATTTGAAATGGATGCTAGAGGTGAGTTGGAGTAAGAGCGGATGATATGCTTTATCTTACAATGAATTGGATCTTGAATTATTTTGTCTTTTCCTCATGTGCAGAATGATGTGAGTGACATACCTGACCTGACATTTAGCATGGATGCAGATGAAGAGAAACATATCCTTTATGAGAAAACAGAGGTGCTGAGACTAATCTTTTCCTTATAGTTTGTGAATCTTCCCTTGTAGCACATTCATATCTGTTTGCCTGACATTCTTAAAATGAAAAGGTTACTGATTATGAGCTTAAACCGGGAGGAAGAAATATTAGAGTGACTGAAGAAACAAAGCATGAATATGTAGACCTTGTTGCCGATCACATTTTGACGAATGCTATTCGGCCTCAAATAACTGCATTCCTTGAAGGTTTCAATGAACTAGTACCAGAGGAACTCATATCTCTTTTCAACGATAAGGAGCTTGAATTATTGATTAGTGGTCTTCCAGAAATTGATTGTAAGTAGGCGTGCCTTCTCCCAAATGTTATAATTCTTATGTTCTATTTTCATCATATTTTCTGATGACTTTGTTGTCTTTTTAGTGGCTGATCTGAAGGCCAACACCGAGTATACTGGCTATACTGCAGCATCAAATGTTGTTCAGTGGTTTTGGGAGGTTGTTGAGGGATTCAACAAGGAAGATATGGCAAGATTGCTTCAATTTGTAACAGGAACCTCAAAGGTGATTCATTTGAAACTGAGTTCTTAATTCTTATATTACTGATCCATTATTCATTGTCTTAGTGAACTTCAAGTGACATATACTGAAGAATTCTGTAAGAGGAATTAAGTCATTAAGTCATTAAGTCATTATACATGTCCTGCACCAGAAAATCAAATGAATTGTTTTGCTGCTCAGGCATCTTTTGACTCTCTCAATTCCTGCTTGATGTACTCATGGTATTTTTTAATCATCTCAAATTCTCACAGTTTTTTAACTACTTTTGTTTTATCTTCATTGGAAATAAACCCACTTCCAATTTTGTTCGAAAATGTAGTTAAGCATGTCTAAAGAAGTCTTGTACTTTATTTGTTGAGGGGACTTCATTGACTTTCTTGGTGATTTTTTTCTCTTATGCCAAGGTTTTGAACCCGCTTGTACTCTGGGATAAGTGGGATGTCTAATAATTGGGCAATTTTAGTGAGAGATTGCCCCCTCTTGGTTGAAAGGTTTCTTGAAGAGCACTAAATTAGATTATTGGTTTTTCAGGTTCCTTTAGAAGGTTTTAAGGCTCTGCAAGGAATATCCGGTCCACAGAAGTTTCAGATTCACAAGGCATATGGAGCTCCTGAGAGACTTCCATCAGCTCATACCTGGTAAATTGTCGATGTAGAAACATAATGATATCACTAGGGAAGCTGATTTGACAAATGTGCCTCGCACTTTCAAGTTCCTGTAAATTTACTTGTTTTTTCAACCTTTACAGCTTTAACCAATTGGACCTTCCGGAGTATTCTTCAAAGGAACAACTTCAAGAGCGTTTGTTACTGGCAATCCACGAAGCTAGTGAAGGATTTGGATTTGGTTAGATATGCTAATTTAATGCGGGGCGTGCAAAGCTGCGGCTGGATTCTTCCTTGCAATATACATGGTAGTTATACATTACCTACATTTTGAATTGTACTTTGTATCCGCTATCTGTTGTCCTGGACCTCACTAACGTGCATGCTTTCGTTATTGTTTATATTTGCCATCTTCCATCATTGAAGATGACATTATTGTATCGAAATTCAATGAATGTTCTACATAAGATTACATGGAACTTGAATTATATATATATTATTTTGTAGGTATTGGGTATGCGGATCAACTATCCCTCAAACAAGTTTCGCACAGTGGTCCCCTCGTGTTTTGAACAGGGGTTGTATGTTGCTGGAGGGATAATCTGCAGCAGCGAAGGTATATTCAGTTTCTGGGACAAAAGCAGGGAATGGACTAGCTTTTTTCATTTCATTCTGTGTAGTATATGCTGCCATGCATGGGGGAGGCTGAGGACTATTATAGCTGTTTTGTACATACTCGTGGGTTCTTATCTTTTGGGGGGAAACGGGAATTGTTAGGGATGAGCATCTATGTTCTCATTCTTTATTAAACAGACTAGTTGCCAATTGGCTTCTGGTAGTACAGTACCAGAAGAGAAATATTATATCAAACGATATGTGGAGATGAGATATTTGGCATTTAATAATCATGATTTTGCAGAGAATCTAAAAAATTCCCATTGTACAGGTTTTTGTGTTTCTTTTCGGTTCAATCATTTTGTTTTACGTTGTGTATTGTAGGCAATTATCTCACTTTGTTCCTTTTGGTCCTGGATCTTGCCCCTAGCAAAGAAGGCAAGTCGGCGATCCTGTCTTAAAATACCTTCGTCTAAATCGGGCTTATGCCTTGGAAAATAAACAAGTGAATTCTCTCTCCTGGCAGTCGGACGATGTGGAAACTGGTGTCTTTTTTTAAATCTCAGTATTGTACACTGCCAGCTGACTTCACAATAGTAGGCGCCTGGTGTCAGGACACCTGTTGCTGTTAGGATTTCAAGAACTCATAGCATGATTTTACATCACTCACGAACGACAATTTTCGTCATTCCCGATTGACAATTTCTTTTAAAATAACATGAAAACACGTGAATATTATTAAATTCCATCAAAGACAAGGGGATGGCCAACTCAATACTAATAAAGCATGTATACAGAGCAACAAGTTGCAGAACAGGTTGGATCCGATGTCCAAGAAAACGAGAGCCTCCAGGCTCCAATTCCCGTTTCATTTATTCCTTATTAATTGCAATAGTTGTCGCACCTTAATTTCACTAAACGAATACTTTGTTTAAGATTAACAATATTTTCACACCCAAATTATACATCCCTACTATATGATATAACGATCTCAAAATAAAAAAATAAAGGTAAAACATTAAAGTGGAGTGGCGTTACAAGTTTTACCCACCCTCAAATTTGTCCCTTCATATTGCGGCCATGATAAACCATCGCATCTCTGTCATTTTTTAGGGTACAACGCAATGTGAAAACCTTGGAAATACTTCTATATATTATACTAGCAATTATGGCATCCTAGATATGTGTATATAATTTTTTTATTTATAAAATTATATTTTCATTTTTAATAATGGCAATTTTTCTTCATTATTTTATTTTTTCTTAAATTTGTTATGTAGAATAATACGGTCAAAAGATAAATTTGGAGACAATAAAATTGGAAACATTAGTGCAATGAGGGTGTTTTAGTAATTTTATTTCATCTTGAAAAAATTAGAGATAAATTAGCATTAATTTTGCCTTATTTTGCTTGATTTAGCTCTAAAACTGATTATTCTATGGCTTTGGGTTTTAGGGGTGAAACTAAACATTTTGCAACGATTGATGG
>JACFYI010003548.1:526207-540789 GCA_014898755.1 Handroanthus guayacan | reverse complement strand
CTCAAATGAGTCGACCTTGAGTCAAGATTGGTAAAAATATCATGCTCAAACTTACGTATAAAATAAAGTAAGACTTTTCAAAATATCTTCCATATAGAAGGCCATCAGGAGAATTTTCTTCAACAAAAATTAAAAAAGGATTAAAAAAATTCTTACATAAGCATTTTCATCAACTAGCAAGTAAAAAATCCATAGGTAAAATAGGGATAACAATCAGCTTTTTAACTAGTATCATCATTTTCCTTTAATCTAATAGTAAGGGAGCAAAATGATAATTACTTAAATTTTTAGAGGTATTTTGATAATTATGTTAAATTGTAAGGGATGTGGAGGCAATTATCATATTTATTTTGTATATTATTTTCTGTAATTTTACTATTGAGTCCTTGGATATTTTATGAGGTACAGCAATAACTTAAAAATTATATGCTCATTATAGTTTAATAATACTTTACGTATTTAAGAATCGTTGATGGCATGATTATGTTTTCATGCCCCCAAGGTCTTTATTTTATTTTTATTATTATTAGTGAAGCTCCTTCAAGACAAGGGCGAGGGTGACAATCCTGACAAATGCAGAAGAAGACAATAAGAGCATGTCAGAATTCAATTATTTCTTGGTTTGTGATCTCAGAATCCAAAACGTGATTGGATAATTATAAAGTTTGCATTCCGTATGTGGAAAGGCATTCAACTTGGAGAATGACTATTGAGAATAAGAGATGATTACCTCGTTAACCCTTGAAAATTGACAAAATTACCGATGTCTCTCTTAAAATTTGAATAATTGTTATAATATTCCCTATTATTCATTTAACTGATCAAAAAATTTAACAAAGCATGCGTAATAATACAAGTAAATCCCCTGAACATGAGGTTTACTTATAATATTTTAATTAATGTTAAAATATTATGAGGTATAATTATAATGTTACATAACTCCGTTAAGTTTTTCATTAGCTGAATTGATAGTAAAAAGTGCAATGATAATTATGCAAATTTCATGGAGTATTTTTAATAATTATGCCAAATCTCAAGGAATTTTAATGAAGCTAATTATCCAGATTATTAGAATAAACTAGAATCAATATTGATTCTGATTGCATTAAAAAATGGTATTGCATTGGATAAATTGAAGGAGAAATATAAGTGTCATTACAAGAAGTTTGAGCAATTACAATGATTGAGAGCTAATGTTAATAAGAAATTGTAGTGATGGAAAGTAGCTTGCCACACTTTCACCATGGTAATGATACATGATCTTCGTGGAGAACGCGAAAAATCCACTATGGCATATAGTTGTAGTGGATGTTTTCACCTAAATATAGGTAATATCAAATTATGTTTTTACCTCAGTTTTTTTAGATCATTGGCTACCGCTTCAATTATAGTTTTTAATTTTGGATTATAGATAACTATTTCCGCCTATGAATTTCATGCAAGTATGGTCCTTCTATTTCCTATTTCCCGATTGGGGCCTAGAGTTAAGATACTTATCGGTTCTCTAAAAACCTCAATAAATATATATATATATATATATTTGTAATAAATGGTACAAGTGACCTCAATTTTGGTGCCTCTCCACATTATTACACCACCTTGTGTTAGGATTTTTGGATCGAGCATCATTTGAATATATTGAAGATCAACTCGCTTATCTAGACAAGCAAATGGATCTCTCCATGAAACTAACAAACCTCCATGCATAAGTAACTCACGTCCAATGCAAGTCCCATCCGACCCTGCTATGTGGTTAGGGCATACATTAAGGCATAAGGACTTATAAACAAGGTTACCGCGAAAACTTACGTTTAAGGACAAATTATACACACTAATGTAAGCTAGAGAATTTTCTTCACCAACAAGCCACTATAGTTATCTTACGGATTTCTCTAGGCGAGTTTTCAGTGAAATTGTTCCCTAACAACCACCAACTAATATGCATTGGTGCCTCTACACTATTTGCATACGAAATGAGGCAAATTCCAACGCTTAGAGTATACATTATTAGGGTAAATCTAGAGGTGTCAAAATGGCGCCGAGTTATTGTTCATAGACGGACTGGTTAAAACTGGTTCGATAATAGATTCAACCTGAGCCCAAAATATTGGGCCCAGGACTGGTCTGGCCCACCAGCCTGGATAGCCAAGGACCGGCCCGGAACCATTTCTGAACCGCTTAAAATAGAAAAAAAGATAAAAAAAAGATAAAAACTTGAAAAAGTAAAAAAATTGATAAAAAAATTAAATAAAATTAAAAAAATAACAGGAAAAAGGAAAATATTTTATAGTGTATTAGTAAAATTGACATGAATGGCATCTTTATCATTAGGTCTATTTAGATAATATTGTACAGTATATTAATAATTTTTTTAATAAAGCAATTTGTTGAGATTTAGTTATATAATTATGTTACTATTTTCATTCAAATTAATACTATGGGTAGGGGAGTTTATGCCAAACCTCTCACCACCTACAATAGTGGTATTTTCTCAAATCTATGATTAGTTTATTTTTTTTATGTATGTTAAATCATTTAATTTAATTTTAGTATTTGAAGACGTAATATTATTTAAGTGTTTAATGAAAATATTATATTTCTTAAAAATACAACTAAAATAATACTTTAAAATATTATATTATGTTAACACTTTAAAAATATTATTTTAAATAATTTTAATTTTTATCATATTAATAAAATATGTTGTATATAAAATTTATGGTATTTTATGTTACATTTTTAAGAGTTCTTTGAACTAAATAAATAAAAAAATTGCTTATTTCTTCTTCTTCATTACAATTACATCAAATGTTGCTTAAAAAAGGAAAAAAAAAAAATACTGCCCATTTAGCCCGAAACCGTTTAGCCTATTTAAGGCTATTTAGCCCGAAATCACTTAGGCTTGGGTACATTATTAAAAGGGCCGTTTAGGGCCGAGCCTCCCAACAAAAGATTTCGACCTGCCTAAGCCCGGTCCGTTTAAACCCGGAATCGGATAAGCCCGAAACCATTTTGGGCTAGGTTAAATGGTTTCACGGCCCGGCCCGACTCGGCCTGTTTGGTATGTCTAGGTAAATCCATCCGAATCTTGATGGCCTCGTCTTAAAGATTCTTTGATTTATAATATTTTAAAATCATGACCATAGAGATATATTTCATGATCACAATCTCCAGGCATGACAAAGTCTTATAGCCTTGTACGATTTTAAAGGCTTCAGCATTCATTATCAAATTAATAACAACATAAAAGTACATAAGATGAAGATGGACATTTGTAAACATATTAATAAAAAGAGATGGTTTTAAAAGAATAGTTTATGTACTAATCCAATTAGTTTGCCGATCACTACCCTAACAATAAGTTGGTAAGACTTGAAAAACCACTTTAATAAGAATTTCTCTCCCCACTTGAGAACGTTGCTTCTCAAACCACCCTTGTACTCTCTTCCACGTTCATTCACAAATGTAAGAAAGCCCTTCCTTACGTGATTTGTTGTATCAAGTTTCAACAACCGATGTACTCCCAAAATACCCTGGATTTCCTCAGAAAGATTAAGGCTAGTACTTCTACTCATCACCAAGGCTAATTTATTAAAGTTACCTACTTGCTCAAAAGCAGTTTCATACAAATAATCACCAAATGTATAATCAATAATGGAACCAATAATGAAGATAAAATTACAAAGATAGTCAAAGAATTTAATTATCATACACAATTACCTCCGGACACATAAGTGATGAGATGATGTTGGGAGGGGGTTAAAGAATTCAAGACAGATTCACATTTAAAAGAATTGGTTTCAATTGTACATGATAGTAGGGAGACAGAGATATGTTTTCTGCACATGGGAGAGAAAGAGACCCAAAATTACATGTGAAAGAGAAAGTAAGAAAGATATGAAAATACCACAAAATTATTAGCTAGGGAATGTATACCCAAGGTTATAGCCATTCAGGAAGCTAAAGATCTTACTATGATGAGTAAGCTTGATCTCATTGGCTCTTAGATTTCACATGAAATGGCCATTTTAGCCAAAGAGCAATTGGCCAAAAGCAAAAGGATAGAACGGTCACATTCAAAACCACATGTGATTATCAATAGAGATTGATAATAATGATGATCGAGAGAAAGAAATAGCCCTTATCACCAAGATTAAAGTTCCTCAACAGAGGAAGGAAATCATTCTAGATAAAGGATGAATGATTCAATCCCAAAGAAAGGAGAAAAATCAACCAGAATCCTCCACACACATTGTAAGTTACCGATGCCGAAAGAATGCCTAGTGCATCTAGAGATAAAGAAAGCTTCAAAGAAAAATAAGCAGCACAAAGCCATGGCAGCAATTTGGAATGATGAAGAAGAAGAATCAGATGAGGAAAGATCAAACAACGAGTTTGCAAACTTGTGTTTATGGCTACAACTGAGGTAATCTTTGATTCTAATCTTAATTATGGTAGTTGCTATGATAAAGAGTATGAAAAAAAATAAAAATAAAAATAAAAATTATATCATATCATGATCGATGAATGCAAAAAGGATTTGAATAAGCTTGTAGCCAAAAATGATATTTTAGAGAAAAATAAAGATCTCTTGGCCAAAAGCAAAGTTCTTGATAAAAGAATAAGGGAACTAGTCATTTCCTTAGGAAAAATACAATTTTACTCCCTTAACTTTCAATAATCCACTTTTTGGTCCATTTGAAATTTAGATTTCAATTTTAGTCCATGATTTTTAAAAGCCCTATCATTTTAGGTCCATTAGGCCCAATTTGCATGTGTTGGACCCATTTTTGCACAATTGAGCTACGATTTTGGGGGGTTTTTTTGCCAATTGAACCCAATTGCCATGTAGATTTAATAATATAGCACTCAGCTGCCATTTGGGATGAAATTGGAGGGAAAATCATGTGATATTACTGCTGAAAAGAGAGGGAACTCTATTTTCGCTTATCTCCTTCACCTCCTTCACAGACCATATTCACCCACCTTCAAAAACCACTCCTTGAATTCTACAATTCTGAAGCTATGAACCTCTTTACCACTATGATGCCATCGAAATGCAATCTTCTTGTCAAAGTTCTACAATCTATGTGACGCCATTTAAATGTTGGTGTGGGAAGAGATGTATGGTGAGAACATCTTGGACTAATCTAAACCCTGGAAGAAGGTTCCTCTACTGTGCAGCAAGTTATAGTGTAAATTAATTCGTGTATTTCATTTCTTTTTCAACTTTTAGTAAGGGTATTATCTTTATTTATTTAATTTTTTTTCCTAGAATAATGGATGTGGAATTTTCGAATGGATTGATCTACCCATGTGTACAACATCCAAGGGCATCATTCAAGGTCTGATTTGCAAAGTAAATGATATAGAGTAGTGTTTCAGCATGTTTTCTTTCCCTTCTCAACATTTTTCTTCCCATTGACCCTGTCCATTGCTTGATTTAAGTTGTTAATTTTCACACACTTCTTTCTCCCCACTTCTTGAGGCTAGAGTACTGTCACTTTGTGACATTTGGAGCTACTGATACATAGATGGTCCAGGTATTTTCTTCACACTTGTGTTTTCATTTGTGTTTTTCCTTGTATCTATGCTTGATATTCTATTTTGTTCAATCCTTGAGTTATTTTCCACCAAGTATGTTGTAATGCCCCGGATCACGATAGCTCGTCTGCCTCGCAATTCGGAACGTTACTCGTGGTCGGACATACATGCTAAAACCTAAAACAAGAAACTTACATGCACAAGTCAATCTAAATCTATCAGAAATTCATTCATACCACAAATGTTCGTACATATTACATGGTTTCCCAAAATAAGCTCAACTATCTACAATTACAAATCATTATATCAAAAGTTTAGCTGAGCTAATACAAGCTTGCTCCAGTACCAAAAACTTAAAAAGATCGAGCTTGATTCCTCATGCAATGGTTCACAGCTTAAGATCCTACATAATATATCGTGAAATCATGAGTCACACGACCCAGTAAAATTTATAGCATGAAGAAGGAAACGAAAGAATTCCAACCAACAAGCATATTGACAGATGGGACAAGAATGTGATTTCAATAACAGTTCAGAGCATTCAGAATGAACAGATCAATTTATTAGAAATAATATATATCACATTCAAGTCATAAGGCAGAGACTAGTATTTGGTGGGTCTATCACCCTTATTTCTTCAATACAATCATATAAAAACCCTTATCCCTCCAACTCTCGAAAGAGCATCAGATACAGAGAAGCACAGTCGACCTACGTGCTTCAGGATAATCCCTCAGGACCCTACCTCCAGGGCCGTCCGAATTAATCCCACATATAAGGATTCATACAAGCTCGTATTGACAACCTGTTGTTGTCCAATCAGATACTCATATAAATTTCTCCGGGCCCAACAAACAGATGGAACAGAAGGCTATAGACAATCAGAACAGTTCGATCATATCAGAATTGTGAAGTTATTATCACGTTTTGATTGACTACAATGATAGTACGGACAACTCGAAAGTTTAGCCAATTAGTTAATTCGAACAGACCAGAAATAGACTAAGGACCAAAGGATTCATCATTTTGAAAACTTAATCATATGTTAAAAAGATCGGATACGGACTTGGATCAACCAAAAGAAGTCAAAATTTGCACAAAATGATGTTGAGGCAGGCGCTTAAGTGCCGGTTTGGGCGCTGAAACGCTCATCTTTTCCAGAGGGCCGGGCGCTTGAGAGCCCAGATAGGCGCTTGGGCGCCGAGCGTCTGGAGTGGCCAACGGTGCCCGGCGTTGAAGCGCCCATTTCGAGCGCTTGAGCGCCCGGTCTCGGCCGAAAATCCACTTTTTCGTCTTGTTATTTTCTTTTGATTTTTGGCTTAAATTTTCATTTTTGGGATTGTTTTAGGTCCATAAACATTTATAAAATGTTGTTTCAAGTTTTGATTAAGGAATTTTCGAAAAATAGAATCTAAGTCGAAATATGCCGTTAAGTCCGTATCTTTCACTTTTGTCCGTTTTTAGGCTATCAAACCACCTCATAATCCATGGTCTTTGATTCAATAATGGTCTAGAGCTCAAGTATTAATGTCCAAGGAATGAGTAGTCTTAAGATGATCATATTCATGGTTTGAACATACATACAAGAACATCATTTGCATACTCAAAGAAGAGCTCAAATCCAACAAATGTATAACCATGAATAGCATATTGAGGAGCTTATAACAAGATATCACATGGATCATGGTAGGAACATATACTCGAGGATGGAGACGAAGAGCCATAAATCTTACCTTGGTCCCAAGTTTGATTAAATGAACTCCAAGTTCCAAGTGCCGAGTTTACTTCCGTATCAATGCCTAACCAAATGCATACCAATATCAAACTCTATATTTCTATGTCAAAACCATACAAACAAGATTCAAACCTAACTTACCAAGTGGTGGAGTGTTAATCCCCTAGGTTTTTCTTAGCTTTCCTTCAAACTTGTGTTTACAATATGTATGTGTGTGTGTGCCGTGAGATGAAGAGTGGAGAGGGAGTGTTATGGCTGAGTTCTTTTCAGATTTTCGGTGGTGCAAGGATTGGTGTTCAAGCTCCCAATTCCTTTTAATAAGTGCAAAGGTAGCTTGGTCAAGGTTTTGCCATCATGGAAGCATGGTTTGCTACCAACTAAACATTGTTTTCCTCAAAAAGCATGGCTTCCCTTACATTAGCCATCATTTTTCTGATTGGATTACATATATATATGATATACACATATAATTTTTGGCTTATTTGGTGTGTATATATATACATAGGCTAAAATTGGACAAACAATTGGGCCATTATTTGGGCTAAATTGGTGTCTAAGTGGGCCGAAATTGTGGTTAAGGTCGGGGCCCAATCGAGAGAAATATATTTGGACATGTGATACGTGATTTAAAATTAAAACATTGCTCATTTTCTTGAATTAGTTTTGAATTCCCAAAATTGACGAATTTTGAAATTTTTAAGTTAAGGAAATCCTTGGGTGTTACATATGTGAAGAGAAGATGTTATATAACTCATCTGGTTTGGAACTAAAAAACATAATTGAAATGAAAATTGAAAGAGTTACATTATTATCTTGTTCTTGCCCAATCTGATTATGTGTGACTTGTTCATGGTTGCTCACATTCCTTGTTCTTGCTCTAGTAACATGTCAAGTGATAGGATTGTTAACTTTTAATATAAAGGGTACAAATTTAAAGTAAGGACATATTTGATAATAATGATATACCTTAAGCTTACTCCTTGCACTTTGTGATGACTGAGTGCCAGTTATGTTATCCTAATCAAGATTATCAAGAGTGAGATCAGTGATGTCATCATATTGTGTTTGGTCTCACTTGATATACTCTTCAAGGGATAAGTCTTCACAGTGTGCCCACTTGACTTGCAGTGGCTGCATTTTAAACTAACTTGTCTTCTCTTCATTTTCTAAGTAATAGCCACACCACTTAGCTTGCCACTACCTCTCTTTTTTCCCTTGGTTGCAGGCTCGTCAAAATCTCTCCTTCTTGCCTTGCTTGGCCTTTCCTTTTTTCTTCCGAAAGTTAGGAGGTAAGGGAGGGATATAGATTGGCTCACCTCATAGATCTTGTCCATTTATGCCCATAATTGCATCCTCATATACCCTTTTGTAGGAATGAACTGAAAAACAAGGAAGAATGAAATGAAATGGATCTAGTCTTTGGCCACAAAGTGTTGAACATGCGTGCAGGCAAGGAAGTTCAGTAAGCTCCCACTTCCCAGAACTGCAACTTCACTTTTCTAAATCAACAATAAACTGGCTCCCATAGATGTGAGTGATTTGGTAGTGCTTATCATCGGATTTTCAAGGAATGTAGTCTTCAAGCTTCTCTATAGTGTCATTCATCATTTCCACAATGGCAGGACAAAATTCTCCTTTCTAATTTGCAGCTCCATCTCTATTCTTTTGAAGTAGAGTCATAAAATACTCTCTTATCCACTCAAGCATGGTTAAGATTGGCTTGTCTCTTGTAGCTAGTATGGCAAAGTTGAAAGATTCACAAAAATTATTGAGTACCATATCAGACTTAGAGATTGGAGAGAAGTGTGACTTACTTCATTGTGATGGTGGTTTATCATTAAACCACTCAGTTGCAGTAGGACCACAATCAGCTATTGCTTTCATGGCTTGCTTAAATTGGGCAGCTGTGGTACTGTTGGCTGCCCTCTAAAGCAAATATTTGTAATCTAATCCCTTGAATCCAGCATGATAGAAATTTTTCCATAAATGTTTGACACAAAATCTGTATTTAGACTCATGAAACACGTCATCAAGTGCTTGCATAAGGCCCTTTTGTTTATCAAACAGCCATGTAAATTCATATGGCCTCACTATATTCAAATCTTGCTTCAACAATGTCAAAAATCATTGCCAAGTATCCCCTGCCTCCTATGATGCACGGGTGCGGATACGGCGACATAGTTATGATACGATATGGATAAGGCAATACGGATTTTTCAAAAATTTCAAGATATGACACGTTAGGAATACGGCTGTATATATTATTTATATATATATATTATATTTATATAAATACACTGAATCAAGCATACTTTCAACTAAAAAATAAGAATTCAACAACAATTAACAATCCAATAAGTTAAGTTTTAATATGCAAAAATTGTATATTCATAAATTTAATGGAATATTATGGTCCTTGCTAATCCTAGGTTCTTCGGTGACTTCTACGACAAAAGAATGGGAAGAAATGAATAAAGAATGAGATTATGGGAGTCTAAAGTAGCGTATCCGTACTTAGCTTATTTAATATTTTAGTTTTAATTAATTTTCTTACAAAATTACTAATTTATGAATAGTAATGCTGAGAGGTGCAATTATTTTATTAAAAAAAGTTAAAAATTATGTTTTTTAAGCCATATTTGTACAAAAACATATTTGCCGTATCCGAGTCGTGTCCTTTGCATATCCCTCGCCTGTCCCAACCGTGTCCCTCGCGTGTCCCAGTCGTATCCCAACATGTCCGAATTTTTTTAATTATTTTTTATATCTGGACACGCCACGTGGCATGTCCGACACGTATCCGACGTGTGTCTCTCGTGTATCTGTGTCCCCTGCATGTTCGACACTGTATTTTATATTTTTTTAAAGTATCCGTGCATCATAGCCTGCCTCTCTAGAGACAACTGCATATGCCACTGGGAATGGCTTATTGTTGGAATCAATCCTAACAACTGTCAAAAGCACACCTTTGTGAGGTCCACTTAAGTGGTACCTATCAACCCCTAAAAGTGGCCTACACCCAGCCAAGAACCCAGATCTCAGTGCATTAAAACAACAATAAAAATGAGTGAAAGTCCCTTCCTCCATCCCTAATGTTATTGTTGATCCTGGATTACTTCTTATTAACTCTGTAGCATAGTCCCACAATTTACTATACTGTAGAGCTAGATCACCTTCAATCACTTGCAATGCTTTTTGTTTGGCTCTATAAGCCTGATGCCATGAAATACTCATCCCAATTTTAGTAATTAACTCAAGTCTAAATCTCTCTGTATTCCTTTTAGGTTCTGTTCTAAGTTTGTTCATGTATCTCTCTGCAAGATAACTGAAGTTCACATTCCTAACCTCAAACATTAGCTTATAGGTGTGGTTAGGGTTATATGTTTGAATCTGGAATGTATTTTCATCATTAACCCTATAAGCATTTATCTTCCAAGGACAACCCTCCTCCTCACAATTTGCATAAACTCTCACCTTTTCATTTTTCTTAATTTTGATGCTTCTCATATTCTATATTGCCTTAGCATAGATGGCTTTCCTAAACTCTTTCTTATCTTTAAACTTCATTCCCAATTCAAACCTAGGACTAAATGGTTTTCTATGGGTTGAAAATAGGAACAGATGGATTACTTGGCTCTCTTTTTGATTCTACTCCACTATCTAAGTCATCTTCACTCTCACAAGCAAGATTATCCTCATTATTGCTGTCATTATAATTTTCAAATTTATTCCTAACCTCATTACACTCTCTTATCCCTTGACTAACCTCGTCAGTGCCCATATCCTTCTCCCAATCATTCCCCATCCACTTTACATTAGAGTCTACAAAACAATCATAAAGAACATCATCATCATCATCATCATCTAGAATATCATCCCCAACGGAATTTGAACCTTCATTATCTGTAAATTGTTCCCTATTAATCTCACAGCCCTCTAAATTATGCAAGTTCAATCCCACAACATGAAAGCTGCTACCCAACCCACTAGTTGTCTCTACCCAACCCACAACATGAGGGCTATGTATCTCTCCCCAAGCCCCTCGACTGGGGAGACTTATAATGATATCAAATTTGTCTAACATCGAAAGAGTCGAAATACTTGAGATAGTTTATAAGATATCTCCCCTCTCACCATCTGAGACGTCTTTTCAGGACAAAATTCCCCACCACGAGTATTGACGGAACAATACATCGAAGCTAATAAGCATTCTATATCAGTGATAGATTTGAACATCATCATTTGTTATCCGTTTGTGGGAACGAGAGTCATGTGTCTCTTTCCAAAGCCCTCGATATGGGGACTTATAATGATACCAAGTCTATCTCATATTGGAAGAGTCAAAATGCTTGAAATAGTTTATAAGTTATCCTTCCTTACTTACCATTTGAGGTGCCTTTTCGAACAAAACCTCCTACTACGAGTGCTGGCGAGACAATACTTTGAAATAGATGAGTTTTTCATATGGGTTACGAATTTGGGCAATATGATATTATCAATGTATAATATTTAGTTGTTACTAATGTTTAAAACTAATTAGTTATTATTTTTTATTATATTTGTCAATTATTTATGGTTAATTATCTATTGATTGTGTGTTTAAATTGAAGTTGGATTTAGTTATTTAGTAGAATGGTGAGAATTGAGAGAATTTTTTTTTAGAGAGAGAATTTTGTTTAAAGTAAGGTTATAATAAAAAGGGTAAAAATATCCAAGTACACAGCACCTAAACAAAAAAAGTACTATAAATAGCACCCCATTTTAGAAATTAGAATTGCTCTTTTTACTACAAAAAACATATAATGTCTAATTTTTTCCCCACATTTCTCTTTTTTCCACTAATATCATCTTTTTTTTTATTTTTTTATTTTTTGGGTGTCTCATAAAATCTTTATTGTTTTTTCTTTTTATCTCTTATTTTATAAAATTATACTACAGAAGTACACCACAAGATGTGGCTTTGAGCTCGATTGAGTTTTTGAAGCGTATTTTGCGTCCCATCGAAAGTTTTGTTTGCTAATTTGATCATTGCTATTAAAAATAATGTTATACTTGATGCAAATTAAAATAAAACGTCAGTGATTAATAATAATTATTAAAACAAAACAAATCTAAAAATTAAAAAAAAAATAAAAAATAAAAAATAAAAAAGAAGGTAGAAATACGATTGTGCTAGGCTGCAATTCAAGCTCGCCATTGGTTAGCGAGCCTTGTGCCTCAGCGTTTACAGTTTTCTTTTCCTTCTTTTTTATTATTATTATTATTAAGTTTATATATTTATGTGACTGTAAATATATAAATATGAAATCAAAATAATCACATGGCTTGATTAATGATACTAAACTCAAAATTTAGAGAAGATTTAAAATTTAAATTGAAGATTAAACATAAACTCAAAAATATAGATCAAATAAGAAAAATATAAACATAATATATAATTAATTAAAAATTACATAAAACAATAAAAAAGAAAAAATATAGGGCTTGACCATGGTGACTAAGCCCCTATGAGCAAGCCCGACCATGGTGGCCAAGCCTACTCGGCTGAGCTCCGCTCGGCCATGTTAGCCGAGCTCCAAAGAGAGAATTTTTTTTTTCTTCATCCTTAAAAGTACATTAATTTTAGATCTACCAATGCGAAATCACAATAAAATATAAAGATTGATTTAGGATATTAATATAAAAAATCGAAGAAGATTAAAGTTGGATTTAATTGAAGTCCAATTTGAAAAATTGAATTTTGAACTATGAAAGATGTATAGATTGATTTTTGAATTAAAAGAGAAAGGAATTAAATTTTTTGAACGAGAGAGAATTTTTATATAGAGAGAATTTTTATTGATGAGTGTGGTCAAAATGAAAGGATAAAAAGGTTCAAATGCACTATATTTAATAAAAGTTATCCTGCACATACGAGTTTTTGAATTTCTTACATATGGATTTGAAAAATCAAAATATGGTTCAAATTTCAAAAATACTCTGTAGATTTTCATCACATCCTTATGTCCAATCCACGAATGCAAGCCCACAAAAATAGATAATTACTTAAACTAAAGTCCCATATTAAATATCAAGGATTAAAATATAATGTAAAAATAATATTAAAATAAATATAAATAAAATAATTCTTTCCTAAATTTCAAGAAATACTTAGAAGGTTATCTAAAACTCTTTCATCATGAGATAAGTTCTGTCCTACCGAATTGCCTTCATTTCTTTGAGCTAAAAATGTACAAAGAAGATCAAATCAAAGGAATATGAGGAAGTTTTTAACAAAACTAGAGAAGTTTTTTAAAGAAAGAGAAAAGCTTTTTTTTTTTTGGAGTTTTAATCCACATATTTTTATTTTTTATTTTAATTAATAGTAATGGGAGAGTAATTGTAATTGTAATTGTAAATAATAAAATTGAAAATACAAAAATTAGTCCCCAAACTATCATTTTAAATTCAAAATTGTCTTTCTCTTTACATTAGTACATTTTGCACTTTGTCCCCTGGAAAAAAGTGATTAGCGATTTTAACCCCATAATTTGTGTAACGTAATCGTAATCCCTGAAATCTGATTAAGTATAGCACTTTTCTCAAAAATCAACTTTCCATTCACTTGCTCGCCGAAATTTAATGACGCACATCGTATGTTGCAATTTTTAATGGTATTTTTGTTTGTAGAACTTTTAGTCCTCTACATTACCAACTTGGAAACTATATATTAGTATATGCTTATATTCTAATTTTAATAAATTGACAATCACTGGTGAGTTATTTATAAAGTTGGTCAAGATAAGAAAGCATATTGTGTATATATTATTACATCTTCTTGTGAAGTTAGAATTGAACTTGTCGGTGGCAACAACTTGCGGAGAGAACATTAATTTTTGCAATGAACATTATAAAGAATAAGTTGCAGAATCATATAGGGGATGAATAATTGAATCAAAACAAAAGAAAAAAAGAATTATACAATGATTTCAAAATATGTCAAATGTATAGCGTAAACAAATTATAATTATAGAATATATTTGATTTGAACGTGTACACGATTCAGTATATTGTTTTGTAATTATACTTTTATTTATATATTTGTATTTATAACCAACATATAAAATTTTCTGGCTCCGTCATTATACCCGAAGACCGTTTACAGAATTACCAGTAATTAATTTAATGTTTCTCGCTTTATAGGTAATAAATATAGATAAGTACAGATAATAAATCTAAAATAATGGTAAAACGCTTTATTTGCAATATGAAATTAAATTTGCATTCTAAATAACATTGGTCCACACAAAAAAAAAAAAAAAAA
>JACFYI010003548.1:497736-525931 GCA_014898755.1 Handroanthus guayacan | reverse complement strand
CACACACACACACACACACACACACACACACATGTGCATCTATAACACTAAGAATTGAAATTGAGCAAATTAAGAAAATAATTAGGTCCCCACAATAAAAAAGGAAAAAGGAATCCATTTTAGTGTTTTGCAGGATTAATTACACTTTGCCCTCTTTATACTGTTTCTAATTGATTAAAGTAACTTAATACTTTTTTTTTTTGATTAGTAAAAGTAACTTAATACTTATTCATTCTTTTTCTTTGCATCACAAATAGCAAGTATTGCACTTAGTCTCCCCATTTATTTGCCCCTTAGGATATTGCATATGGGGGATTTTTGGTTAAGTTTTTTTGAAATGTTTTGTAAGTTTATTCCTTTTATAAATTCTTTTAAATTTATAAAATTTTAGATTTTACTTGAAAAATAAATTTATTTTTACGTTTTATAGATTTTACTTTTTTATATTTTTAATTTATTTTTATTACTTTAAAAATAAATTTTCGAGCATTTGGATATAAAAACTACAAGAACAATGCTGGTAATGACAATGATGTAATTAATACACATAAAAATTATATTAGTTTGTTAAGATCTTGTCAAAAGCTCAAAATATTTATTTTTTAAAACGTTTATAAGATTTCAACATCTTATTTTGATAGCTTATGAAAGTTATTTCTCAAAAACATTTACCATACAATTAATGACATAATAAAAAGATGTCAAAAATGGTAAAATATTTTTTGAAAAAATTTTTAAGCTCTCCCGAACAGTTGCTTAATCTCTTTAATTCAGTAATTCACATGTAATTAAACTGTGAGATGAGCAATTTTTTTTTTCTTTCCTTTTATTATCTAAAGGCATATTTAGTAAATTAAGTTTAATATTTTTTAGAAAGCTAGCATTTTCAAAGTTAGAATAGTATATGCAATAAAAAAATAAAAAATTACTCATTTTAACTAAAAATAGTACAACCAAACAATGAAATAAATGTGTCCTCTGTACCATGTGGACAAGAAGTCCTTTTTGTAGTTCTTGTGATGAAACAGCCAAAGGCGGAATTGTTCAATCCAAAAGAAAACCAAATAAAGTAAAAAATTAGCTATAATTGTGAAACCCCATCTCCATCAACTTTGTTTTTGGCACCTTTTCTCGCGTAGTCACTAGTCAGCCTTTGGCCGGTGCTCTTTGCTGACGCGGTACACTTCTCGTTTGCTTCTATGGTATTTAAAAGGCAAGAATTTTCAAAGTTGTCTTTTCTCTCTCACGGCGGTGAAAATCTTTCTTTGTGAATTTTCATCTATATTTTCCTTGTTTTATCCATCCAAAGAGTGTGTTCTACTTCAAGAAAACCGAAGAAATTGCTTTTTATATTTCTTTTTTCTTTGTAACTGGAAGTTCTGTGGGGTGATTTTCTTGGGGGCTCTGTAGTTGCAGAGTCTTGGACCTTTCCTGGTGTTCCTTTCTCTGTGGTTCTGCAGATTCTGGTGTAGGGTTTGACTTTTCGAAGAGTGTTGGGGGTTGTTGAAGTTGATCGCGATTTATCTCTGCCCATCTTTTTTTTTCTTTTTTCTTTTTCTTTTAACTGCTCTGGGTTGACCCGGTTTGGGATTTTGAGTTCTTCGGCGATTTCTAGGGTTTATGGTGATCTTTTGTCTGCTTGCTCGCTCTCTCATATGATTAGGGTTTTGAGTGAGTTATCATTTTTAGCTTTTCTGCCTTTTTACCTTTTTCTTGTTTTTATTCATTTTGCTTTACCTTATCACGTGTGGTTTTCTCTTTTTGTTTTGTTTGATGGTTAACATATTGTTTGTGCTTATGTGAACTCAGGTTGAAGTAACAGTTTTTAGTGAGAAATTTGGGATTAAAATTGTTTGCAGACGCATAAATTTCAGGTAATTTATAGTCCCTGGCGGCCTCCATTGGTTTCAGCTTCTGGTTTCTTGAAAATGTTTTTTTTAGTCTGATTTTGACAGAATTATGACCTGCCAACTAAATTTGTTATTAGTTCCCAGCTGATATTTTCCTCTTCTCAATTTGAGGGCAAACATTACTTGCTTGAAGTGTGTTTCTCTGAATTTGCGTTTCATATTTGAATGTAAGAGATATGAAGAAGTCTAACGTTATATTGTTATGGTCATATACCCGAGTAAACGAGTGGTGTCTCAGGGGTTCTGCATTTTTAAGTTTCAAGCGATTTTAGTTAGTTTTGTGTTAGTCTGCCTATTTAATGTTTCTCTGCTGCTGCTTTTGTTGTGTAGGAATTTAATGTGATTTGCCGCATTATCTTTGTAAATGGCTGATTTACTGTCCTAACTTTCATACAATAAGCTAAATTCACGGGTGTTACGCAGCGTAACCTATTTCTACATTAGTTCTCGCCCTTGTATGTACATAAGTGTGATTTGTTTTCCGAACAAGTACATGTTTTCTGTATTTTTCAGCTAATCTGACAGTGTTTATCAATACATGTTATGATGGTGAAGTAATGCATACACATACACATACACACTTTCCTTTTTCATTTGCTATGATACCTAAAGAATAAAGCGTATTTGAAAGCATACACTTGACATTCAGCAAAATGCATCTGACGCTGACTTTTCTGCAAGGATCGCACAATGAGAAAAGTCTTAATGGAATGTTAGACTGATGATTTTCTCGCAAACTACAGTTAAGAAATGGATGATGGTGGAATATCAGAGCTGATTAAGGAAAAGCAATAGGATGCAGTTGGTCATAATGGATCCAGAAAATTTAATTCCTTCCGTTTCTGGAAAAATGTACTTGACAGGACATATATTGCAAACTGTGCTCTTCGAGATGCTTGCATTAAATCTCTTGATTACAGCACAATCCAACCAAGTTACATTCTGATGCTCTAACCATAGAAGAAGTGTGCATTAGTATTTGGTTTTCGTTTTTGCCTTCGGACGATATCCTTCGGTTTCTAAGTTATTATGTGATATGAATTACTAATGAGTTAGTCTCTTGGACGTTTGATGTAAATACTTATTCCAGTCGATGTCAGTTGCCTTCATTCATGTAAGCTCTGGTGTAGTTGTTTCATCTGGTGATGCAAGCTTCTTGAAGCAAGCAATATGCTTGGTTATATCTTTTCACACCTTCACCAATATAGTCATATGTGTTTTCATGTACGAGTATCTTTCACTGGAAGCAACCATTTATAATTGACAAACTCGTTTTAGTTTGGAACGCTATCCTCTCTTTCTAGAGTTCGGCATTTTGTTCTCCTTTTTTTCAGTCGAACATTGTCTTTCTTGGCTGTTCTTTACAGTTAAAAGCTAGGGTAGAATTGAGGAATTATGGTGGCAAAAGATTACCAGAAAACCAGAGGATCAGGTAAACCTGAGGTCGGAGAAATCGACACCAGTGCCCCATTTCAATCTGTCAAAGATGCTGTCAGCTTATTTGGTGAAGGCGCATTTTCGGGGGAAAAACCTGCCATCAAGAAGCCAAAACCACAATCTGCAGAAGTAAGCTTGTGATTAATTTGGCGTTTCAGTAACTTAATATATGCTTTTTGCCCATAGCATTTAAGGTTTCTGTCGAAGTTTTTGATTTTGCATCCTTATTAGTGCCTGGAGGAATACTAATCAACATGATGTAGTCATTCTTGGCTTCCTTTTACTATTATGTCGAGAGTTGAAACTTTGTTCAAGACTGAAGGAAAGGTAAAAATATGTTTATTTTTCGTTGCAGCGAGTGCTGGCAAAAGAGACACACCTTCATTTGGCCCAGAAAGAGTTGAATAAGTTGAAGGATCAATTGAAAAATGCCGAGACCACTAAAGCTCAGGCTTTTTTAGAGCTTGAGAAAGCTAAACGGACTGCTGGCGATCTGACCCAGAAGCTGAAAACTATTACCGAATCCAAGGACTCAGCAATTAAGGCTACAGAAGCGGCTAAGCATCGGGCGAATCAATTTGCAGAAGCCAACAGTGATAATTCTGAAGGAGATAATGGATCTTCAAATATGGATCATGAAAGTGCAAGAGGTCAGTATATGACTGTAGTCACTGAACTCGATGCAGCAAAGCAGGAGCTAAGGAAAATTCGTCAGGAATATGATGCATCCGTGGAAGCAAAAGACACAGCTGCAAAGCAAGTAGCTGAAGCTGAGAATGCTGCAAAAGCAAACATGGGAAAAGTTGCTGAGCTATCCAAGGAAATTACTAGCATACATGACTCAATTCAGCTAGTGAAGCTTGCGAGTATACAAACAAAAGAAGAGGAAACAAGGATATGTGCGGAGAAGGACAAACACAAACAATCATATAAAGCAAGACTTGAAGAATCAGCCAAAAAATTGCTGGATTTGAAGAAAAATATGGATCCTGAGCTCACCAAGAATCTGGAGACTCAACTGGCTGAGACCTTGTCTGAAATTGAGTCTCTAAGGAAAGAGTTGGATAGTACAAGAGCTGCCGATCTTGAATCTGTTGAGACTGTTACTGTGGAGTTGAATGGTGCTAAAGAATCACTAAATAAAGTGGCCGAAGAGGAGAGCTCACTGAGAAGCTTGGTGGAGACCCTTAAGTTAGAACTGGAAAATATTAAAAAGGAGCATTCTGAATTAAAGGAGAAAGAAGCAGAAACGGAATCGATTGCAGGTAATCTGCATGTTAAGCTTCGGAAAGCGAAGTCCGAGCTTGAAGAAGCACTTGCTCAAGAAGCCAAAGTCAGAGGCGCTTCTGATGAAATGATTGCTTCCATCCACCAGCTAGCTTCAGAGAGTGAAAATGCTAAGCGTGAGGCTGTAGAGATGAAGCAGAAAGCAGAAGAGCTTAAAAGAGAAGCAGAAGCCACAAGAATTGAACTAGAAGAAGCAGAAAAGAAACTAAGAGTCACGATTAATGAAGCAGAGGAAGCCAAGGCAGCTGAGATTAGAGCCCTTGATCAAATTAAGGTGCTCTCTGAGAAAACTGATGCTGCACGTGCCTCCACATCAGAGCCTGGGGCCGAGATTACGATATCGAGAGATGAGTTTGATTCACTGAGCCGAAAAGTCGAAGAATCTGAAAAATTAGCAGATATGAAAATTGCAGCTGCAGTGGCTCAGGTAGAAGCTGTGAAAGCCAGCGAAAATGAGGCCCTCAAGAGATTGGAGGCTACTCGGAAGGAGATCGAGGACATGAAAGCTACAACGCAAGAGGCATTAAAGAAAGCAGAGATGGCTGAGGCTGCAAAGAAGATAGTTGAGGGGGAACTCAGAAAATGGCGTGAACGGGAACAAAAGAAGGCAGCAGAAACAGCATCCCGAATACTTGAAGAAACTGAGAAGTCATTTGAACCATCTCCCTATAACTACCAAATCCAAAAGCAGAGGCCGGAAACAAGAATGCTAGAAAAAGCAAAGACATCCATTGCCAAGAAGGCATTAATGCCTAGCCTCACTGGCGTGTTCCATAAGAAGAAAAACAAAGTTGAGGGTGGTTCTCCTTCTTACTTGCCGGGTCAGAAGCCTGTTTGGTGAGTGCGACTATGAAATAATCCTGTAGTATAATTAAGATTGACAGGAACTTGTCTTTTGCGCTTGTGTAAATTTCAGACCACTTGAATTTCATTCTCTTTTCTTTATTTGACTGTTTGGAGCTAAGTTGGGAAATACAGACTGCTTAGCAAACCTAGTTGTAAATGGCTGCTACTAAAAAGAATATGAGCTTAAATAAAAGCCACTATTAAGAAAATGACTTCTGCTCTGGTTTAGTTGTTGACCGTTTCTTATTTAATTGCACTTTTTGTTAAAGCAGTGATGTTAATATGAACCTAACAAGTACGTAATGGTCCTTAGCGCAACATCGTAGTGGTTGCATTCGTTGTAGTTTCACACGTTGGAAATTGGTTTCCTTGTATCTGTTTCTTAAGTGTGCTTCATAGTTTGTTCATGAAAGTAATTGGAATTGTTGTTATCTACACTTCGGGTAGATGTTGATACTTATTGCACGTAGCTAACAACAAAGCGTAGCCCGTGAGGCTAAATGCTGCACTTCAGAAAGGGCATTGAAGCTTGTTGGTGATATTGTTTAACATCCAGTTAGCCATTATCTTGTACCCTTCCTGGGTAAAATGCACACCATCCCAACTCATATATCGTTGAGGATCCGGGCAAACTGGAACACCAGCCCTTCCGCAGAATCTTGTTATCGTGAAATTGTATTTCCCTCCGGTTCCACAGCAAGCTCTTTGTGTGTCAAATCCTGCAGTTATCAAACGAAACATATGAAATTTTTATAACCCAAGCATGAATTTATTGGGTTTATTCATATTTGCCAGGGTGACAGACCGTTAGATTTCGCAACTTGGAGAAGAAACTGGTAAGCATTGTAGTAATCCCCATATACTATTATAGAGTTTGGCTTCTCTATTTTGAGGTTGTCAATGGCTTGTTGCAAGTGTTGATTGTAGTACATTGAGAAGTCGTTGAACTGCTTCAAGCATTGGTTCTCATCATAGTCTGTAGAGAGATTGCTTTGAAAAGCTGTTTTGTAAATTGGGAGACACCCAATAGGGAAGTTCCCTGGAATCACCAATCTTGTAACCCCAAAATCTATTACCTTCTGCATAATGCAATTGTATGTTCTCAATATAGGTGTAATTAACCCTAATATTAATGGGGCGCGTTTGGCTAAGATAGTAATGCAATGCTAAATTAGCAAACAATTAATGAATTATCATGCCATTAAGGGTTGATTATGTTTTTAATACAAATCTAATAATAGTTTTTAACCTTTTTTTCCCCATTTTAAGGCGGGGATAGTAGGGTGGGGAATGGGGATAGAACTCTCTCTTATAAGAAAGAATAGACAGTGCCACTTCATTCCAAAGGTAGTGACAAATCTAATAATAGTTTCAAAGTGTTCTTGTATAATTAGGAGCGATTATCTCAACAGTTTTGAGATTTGACATAGAAATGCCTCTCAAGGCTTGAAAATTAAAATAAGGCCCTTGCACATTACGAGAGACCACATTATGGTATAACTAATTGATTGAAGCATTACAAGCAAATCCCTATTAGTCTAACAGGATGGGGAGTTATTGTACTATCTCAAATCACATAAAGTATTTCTGTATTAATGCCAAACTTCATGTGGTGTTAGCTAATTATCATTTATATATACTTAACTTACCCTAGCAGCATCGATAATGGCATCAACAACATTAGGCACCAATGTTTTCAACTCCTCAAATGTTCTTCCTTGAAAAAATCCGTAGTTAAATTCATTTCCTCCAATTTCTCCAACCAGAAAAAGGGCATTACGAAGTTTCTCAACACAATCTATGAATTAATTAGTTATAATTAATGGAGTGGTTAGTACCACAAAAAAGCATAATAGAACTCTAATTAAAAAATAATTACAATTAAGCATGAATTAAGGGCTAGGCATATTAAACCTCCATGATCATCAGGGCAAATGGAATTGAAATGGTGTGACATCCAGCCCAATTGGACATCGAGAGAACTCATTGTTGCTGGATTAAGTATGTGTTTGGTTGCCAAAACTGTGGATGATAATGCAGTGGCACCTGCTACTGCAAAGTTGACTCCATGTGTGAAATTTGCATCCGACTTTTTATAGGGTGGAAGAAGAGGAAGCCCCGCAGCCTTTGCTATATTTAATGATCATATAGAGTTACAATAGGAAATTAAGCCAAGAAAAATTGATCACTTAAGAGAGCTTCCATAACACATCTAATCACAAAAAAAAACTAAATATTCCCATAGGGAAATTACGATTAGTTCTCTACTTTTAGTTCATGTTGATCGCAAACTTAATGCAACCCGTGTAAGATTATAAATAGACATGTAAGGCTTCAGTCATATATATTGAATTTAGGGGTGTTCATGGATTTCAAAATTGAACCATATCGTACTGTACCATATGGAAACCGCACCGAGCTATAGACTTTTTTGAAAAAAAATTCAAGGTTTTGGTATTTGCAAAATCCATACCGAATGTTTTGGTATTATATAGATTTTAAAAATATAATACCGGAGAAAAATTATACCAAGCATATATATGTATACATATATATATGTATGATAGAATTAGATATATATATATACACACACATGCATGCACACACGCTATAAAACATCAATATTTTAAGGGTTTTTTCTTTTTTTCTTTTTTTAATATCACATAAGCTTTTTATTAGCCCATAAGTCATACTTTAAGAATTTTATCATCTCATGAAGAAGAAGAGGTTAAAGACAAAAAAGAAAATTTTTAATTTTGCTACTTTATTTTCACTTTTATTTCTACTCTCTTTCAAAGTTCCCACCTTTTTTTCTTTCTTTCTTTCTTTTTTCTTTTTTTTTTTTTTTGTTCTTAAGATTTTCATCTACATTTTTTATTTTTTTAGTTGGACCATGCAAGTTTATTCGTTTTTAGATGTCTTTAATAAATTACAAAACTTTTTACTCTATTTTATTTATATTTAACTTTCGAATATTCTTTGAAATCCCAATATTACTTATAAAAGTAGTATAATAATATTTTTTAGATAAATTAATATGAATACCACAAAATTGTACCGAACCATACCAAAATTGTATAGTACCTAAAGTAATGGTATTTATATAAAAAACTCCGAGTTTGGTATTAATAGTCTAAAAACTGCACCTATTTGGTACAGTATAAAATTTTATTAAAAACCGTTAAAGCCGTGCCGTGTGCACCCCTAGTTGAATTAGGCTTTCAGGAGTGTAAATTTAATGTTACACAAGCTCCGTTAAATTTTCATCAACTAAACTAACGATATAGGATGATGGTATTGTAATTTCCCATGTCACATAAGGTAATTGTCCCTATTAAAAATAAACGTCTCAGTTACTACAACAAAGAACTTGTAAAAAGCTTCTATATGTAGTATTACTCCAGTGAAAACAAGTTCAAGAAAGAATGAGATAGTTTGAAATAACAAATGAGGATATATACACATGTAGTGCAAAAAATCTTACCAATATAATCAATCATAAGAAGGCCATCAGAGCAACGACCAGTAGGCTTATTGATTGTTTGACCATATGGTAGTCTTGCGAAGGGGGTAGAGGTGCCTATTGGGAACTCCCGAACCAAGTTTCCGGTGTCGGAAATCGAGTCCCCAAGTTGATATATCTTATCGAACTTGCAAATCTTCAAGGGCTGAGCATTACTATAAAACATGCAGAAGAAAGCAAGAACTATGAGCACAAGTCTTTGTAAAGTAGAAGCCATTGTCACGTTCAAGGAGAAAAGAAGAAAGAAACTACTGCAATATTGCATGTGTGCATAATGTCTAATCAAGAGAGCATTTATATAGCTAGCTAGAAATTAATAGTGGCACGTTGCACTTTGCATCCTCTAAACAGATTCATGTTTTATCTCTTATTCCATTGTACGAATGTAATCAAATGCATTATCTATTTTCTCATAGAAGCAGACAAATGCACGGGTGTATTGTATTATCAACAGCGTTCCACTTTTATAAGAAAATATATAATGCATTTGACATGCATCTGTGCAAAGAAAAAGGAAATGAAATTTGAGCTGGAATAGAAGATCCTAACCAAGCTTATATTTTTTCTTTCATTTTATTGCATGAATGTATTTAATTCAAGTATATTAAACTTTAATTTTTTTTTTATTTTTTTAATTTTCATAGAACATGATTTGCTTGTAGGTTCAATATATTTTGCTCCTTGCATGCACTCATACGATCATAAAATAAGAAATGAAATATATTCCGGAATATAGATTTGGCGAATTTTAATGTGACTAGGGTTAGATATTCCATTCCTATATACAATAAAGCCCAAGATGCATGCCCACCCCCTAGTGGGAGAGATCTAGGGTTGATCACAATATACTAGTCAGAATCTTTTTGCGTTCGTACTTCATTCAAAAAAATAACGGCGATTTGGGCTGTGTGTGTCCACGTTTCATATTATATTGTTTAAGCATATGCAGAAAATAATTATGATAATAAATGAAGAGTAATTTTCATGCGGAAATTAAAATTAGTTATTGTAAGTCAAAAGAGAGGTTACACTTCATTAGATTATCAGAAAGTATATTAATGAGGATCTTAAAAGTAACAATGCAAAGTTGGAGTTTTTTTCGTCCTAATCTGTTGTAGAATTAATGTTTGAAAACTATGAGATGGATGAATTGTACCATATATGTGAAAATGTACTTTTATAATACTTTAAATTTGTAAAATTTAATAATAGTAAAAATAAATACAATGTAATAGAAAATAAATGTACCTTAACTAATTTAAAAAATTTGAGAGCAGTAATATTAAATATTATGTAAGAATAAATATATATGAGATAGTTAAGTTAATCTTTTTGTCCAAAATCAAATAGAGTTACAAAATATTTCTAGCTGGTGTACATGATTGTAAATTGTTCAATTACCGCATGTGGCAAAGAGAATAATTTCAACCTTTTGCCAATGTGAATTTACCTCTGTGGTAAGGTGGAGACCTCTATAACTAAGAGGTTAGGAGCTTGAATATGGTTTTTTTTTTTTCCCTTTCTTCGTTTTTTTTTCCCCTCTACAGAATTAGTATTATTTTTCTACTAAAGTAGGTACAAATACTTGTTTGCTACTTATTGTACTAATATCATCCGGAACCCAGGCCAGATATTAAATAGTAAGGGCCAGTCCTTATTTCAGAAGACGGATTGTTGGGCACCAATCCTACTTATAGTCCTATTAACTTGAATCTTTCTTTCTGAAAATCATGATGATTGTGATTATTTGGAGGATTTTAATGCAAGATATACACATAACTTGTAGGAAAGTTAATATATTTGACTGTAACTAGATCAATATCTCTATTGCAGTGAGACTAATCAGTCAAATTTATGAAAAGCCACTAACTATTCACTCGAATGTTGATCTAAAAATCTTGAAATATATTAAGACTTCTCATTAAAAATTTTTGCTAATGTAGATTGTGTTGGTCTTAAAAATGATAGAAAATCTAGTTATGAATACTGCACCTTTATTGGAGGAAACAGGAGACTTGACGTTTCAAGAAACAAACTATAATGACTCGATCCAATTTACAAGTTGAGTATAAAGCTACGGTGCACGCTACCATGAATTTATTGGGAGAAGTTGGATTAAATATTTTTGCAGTCCTCTACCTAAGCACTATGACAAACCAAGAGCTATCGAGTTATTTGAAAGGATTAAGCATATTGAGTTGACTATCACTTTGCCTGTGATGCTTGATGAATAAGACGATTTGTACCCTATTGACTCCATCTTCACAATGGGTAGCAAATATATATATTTACTAAAACTTCTGGGGAGAAGCAATTCAATATTTTGTGTAACTAGGTGGGTACTATGGATATTTATACTCCAGCTCGATGAAGAGTGTTAAGATGTATTTATAAAATATTAATATATAAGTTATATTAGGAGAGTACTTATCCATATATTTTTTTAAAACTTTATTATATGAAATCTAATTCTTAAACAAATTACCCTTTATATTATGTCTAATTGGCAGATTTTCCCATAATTTTAGAAAATTGGCAAAATTTCCCCTTTATTTTGCAAAATCAAACTGAGATCCCCTCCATGACACTGCGTGTGATGCACGTGCTTTTTGTGCAGATGGGGATACATATTTCACAGCTTTTACCTCCTAAAAAGACAATTTTGCCCCGTTTTGTGTATTAAATCTGTTGATCATCTTTGTTCCCCATTTTAACTCTTCTTTCACCATTTTAATGTTGTAGAATCCCATTCCAAGATTCCCATTTGCGTAAGAATTATTAAAATGCCATTCAGTTGATAAATTTCCCTCCTTTTACCCAATCCTACAAGATTTAGTATTTTCTGAAATATCAGGACGTTAAAACAAAATGGGCTGTAGTCTCTAAACAAAATGCAGATTTGTATTGTTTTCTTTGTGATTATTAACAAAAAGCATGGATTACGGGCTAAAATCGATATGCATAATGGAACAAAAATCACGTGAGATCAGATTCTAACACATAGCAAAAATCGCATAAGAAACTAACCTCATCCTCTTCAATCGTGTCCATTAAGGGTGGAGATCTATATGATTTTATATATACACATGGCAAAAATCAACGATTTGGAACAAAGTAGTTTGTTCTTCAAAAAATTAGAGTTTGGAAATTGGAGAGGAGGTCGATGAGTAGCTAACAGGAGAATGAAGTCACGAACTCAAGCTTTTTTGGATAAATATAGAGGTATTTGTGTCATTCCATAATTCAAAATTTTGAAAATAAAAATTGGGGCGAGTGAGTATGATTTTGTAAAATATAGGGGCAAGTTATGCGAGGAACCTGCCAATTGGACATAATACAAGGAGGTAATTTGTATTCAATCCTATTTTTATATACTACAAGAATATTATTTTCTATTTACAAATCCTGTTATTAATCACGTTAATACCATAGGAAAAGGCTTTATATGCAGCGGCTAGTAAAAGCTGGTCTTTGAGAAATCGCTGATGAGGCATTAACATTTAGAAGCAAAAGGAGGAGATAGAGAGGTTAGGATAGTACGGTTAGGTTATCACCGTCGGTTGCAATTTATTTTACTTTTACTTTTTCATGTTGTTGGGCCACTTTGTGTTGGAAATCTTTTTTCGTAATCATTTATAAACTAATAACTTTTTTGTTGGATTTTCTTTTTAATAATTTCTTCCCTTTTCTTTTTTTTTTTGATGGAAAATAATTTCTTCCCTTTTCAATTAGTGTTTTTGTTGCAAATGTTGTATTTAGAATTTATTGAATTTTATTAATTGTAAAAGAATAGTTTTTGAAGTTTGGAGCACAAATTCTCATATTTCTTCGTCAAAACTCCATTGGAAAATTTATCGCATATTTGAGGATATTACTATAATATAATTTGTCGTATATATGAAGTAACTTTTGACATGTTTTCATATTGTTTTCCTTGAAAAAGAAAGAAAGAAAGAAAAAAGAAAAACATTTGCATTCAGCACATAACAAAATCCACTATCTAGGATTTATCTCATATTAGCAATTATGAATGTCGTGCTCGTATATATAAAATATTATTGCAATAATATTATCTAATTATATTTTATTTTTTCATTTAAATGCAATATGAAATACAAAAAATGGAAAAAAATGGCTCTTCAAAAATATCAATGAAAATATTGATAGTATTGAAGACCCAAAGATTGTGTAGTAGTGGTTGCCGTTAAAACAATGTATCATTGTAATTGTGAAGAACAAAATTAAAGTCTCAAAATTTGATATTCAAACTATCAAAATAAAATTTCTTTTTAAAATAATATAGATATAACTATATGAATTCTAACCACTAAATGCACAAACATCAACATAAATCATAATCACTGATATCTACTAATTTATCTAATAATTATTCATATATATTCATTGTAATATATATTAATTATACTTTAATTATTAAATATACGAATACGAGTATCAAGCATGCATTGAAAACTACTACGATTTATCCTAAAATATCTTTCTCATTGATCACAATTTTATAGCTTTCTTTCCCAATATAAATTTATAACTCAAGATGAAAAATATTATCTCCCTCAAAAAAGAAAATTGAAAAATATTATTAAAAAAATGAAAAAAATATCTTTTTCTCTAATTAACTTCATTCCTTTGAAAAAATCTGAAAATTCTATTAATTTTCCATTAATTTATAACTTGAATAAACTGAAGGGGTTTTCAGTTTTTTCCTAGAACAGAGAGGAGCAAAAGAAGTCTAGAAGGCAAATTGAGTTGACCAGCCCCCAAACTCGAAACTACACTCTTTTTGAAATCCCCACTCCTTTCCACTATCCAGCCACTGCAGCGACAATGTCGAACCCACTAATGGCCACCAGTCGCGATGACCCTCTTCTGCTGTTGAGCGGCCACCACCCTTCCTCCTCTCCAATCGCCGTGTCCGACCCCGACAGCTACCTTCTTGATTCCTCCCAAATTGGCAGCGCATCCGGTAGCTTCCAGAATGACGGTGGCGTCCTTGGCGGGGGATATGACGCCGGTTTGATCAGCGAAGTCGAGTACGGGTTCTCTAGACCCGATTTCAGGCAGGGTCCACTCGTTGGAACAGTGGGGCTGTACGAGCGGCACGTGTTCCTTTGCTACAAGAACCCTCAGGTGTGGCCGCCCCGCATTGAGGCTGCCGAATTCGATCGCCTTCCCAGGCTTCTTGCCGCGGCTTTGGCTGCGAGGAAGCCTGATATGAAGCGTCAGGTAGATTTTCTTTTTCTTTTTTAACTTTTTCCGCCCAATTATTCTAGGAAGCCGTCTTTAGTTGATATTTACACAGTTTGTGGATCTTGGTGCAGTTAACTGATTCTTTGTGTGTTTACTGAGGTCGGAAAATCTGATGCGGAGTTTGAGACAAAGATAGTATTTTGATGAGATTTTCAGTGCGTGTGATATGTGGACGGAGTGTTATTGTTTTCTAGGCTTTTAAGTGTTCTATCTTTTGCATCTCGGTAATGGGGACTATGCATAATGCTCGCATTGATTTTATTTTGTTAAAATGGAAGTAATATTTTGGTAGTTAAATTTGTAGAAATAACTTTATGTGGAAAGTTAGGAGATTTATCAAGGCTTTGCATTTTTATTGCATGCTGTAGGAATTTTATGGAGCATATTTCTTTTTCCTCCTCAGGAAATTCCTACTTTTAACTGCCATATTTTGTGCCTGCACCTAATATACTCACAATCACTATGCCGTATCGAATCTTGTTCAGCACGTATAAGCAGAAGTATCTTTTCAGATATTTCTTGGTAAAGGATATGGTATGGCATGCGCTTGTGTATTTTAATTTATTTTTATTTTGATGCATGGATGCCATTTGGGTGGTCAAGGATGTGTGAAGCCATTGCTTGTTCACATTTAGAAATTTTTTATGTTCCATACGTTAAAATCTGTTTACTGAATCCTCATATGCCTAAACACGTAATCCACTTTCATGAATATTAATTCTATCATCTACAGTGTATGTTGTTCGGTTTGCTTTAGATTATCCAAATCTGTCGGTGCATAAAAATATTTGGTGGATCTTTTCCCTCTAATTTTGTCACTCTTTATCGAGGAAAGTGGTAAACTTACTTTCCTAAGTTTGAACTATGATATGTGTTTAACGCCTCCTAATTTCCCTGAGTCAGCCACTTAAATAGCTTATTTAGGTGACCAGAGTACAAATCGGGGGAATATTTGTTGTCCCTTCCATTCTTTTATTCCTGAGCCCAACAAGGAAAGGGGTAATATATAGCAAGATATTCATGTTGTTGATTCGGAGGTGGATTGCTTCTTCAGTTATGTTGTTTGCAGTCCTCTAGTATTAGTGGAGTTACGTAGGATTGCCCCGTGATACAGAAGAACCCTTTAGATTGCCCCGTGATACAGAAGAACCCTTTGGCTGAGTACTAGAATAAAAAATTGAAGCATACACAACAAAGAGCATTATTCTATTTCCAAACTTCACCTTCAACAAGTGTGGATTCATGTATAAAAGATTTCCTGGATTGTGTGTCTACTGGAGA
Organism: Handroanthus guayacan; assembly: GCA_014898755.1. NCBI lineage: Eukaryota > Viridiplantae > Streptophyta > Magnoliopsida > Lamiales > Bignoniaceae > Handroanthus > Handroanthus guayacan. The sequence continues at coordinate 510,379 of JACFYI010003548.1, read as the reverse complement.
TAGTTAAAAAAAAAAATGTAAAAAATAAGAAATCAAATCATACCATCCCTTTAATAGGTAAACTAAGTTTCAACTACAATATATGGTGGAAATGGGGATATCTGAATTATAGCATCTCATTAACTTCTCATGTTTTGTATGAAAATATGCATAGTTTCAACCTTGTAGCTTGCTCTTTCAGTGATGGGTACTGTAATTAATTGTAAGGATGTCTTGTGCTGATAGTGGCACAGGAAGTTGTCGACTATTGATTTATATCCTGCAATTTTGCTGTATATCACGTCTTATTAATCACATGGGCATAATACAATGAAGTTTAGTCCCCTCCTTTGTTTTTAGGAATGGCATCTGGGGCTTCATTGTGTAGACACAATGCATAAGGGTGGCGCCAGCTATCAAGTATGATAATGTGAAAATTTTAGGATTACTTGGTCTATATGCACTCCGGACCATGACCTAGCATCCCCTTGATATTATATATATATATATATATGTATATTGATCCTTTTTCATGGCAATGATCGTTTTAGTGATCAATTTGCTTCTTTCTTCTCAGACTCGCTTAACAATATGTGAGGGACATGATGGAACTGAGACTTCAAATGGTGACGTGTTAATCTTTCCAGACATGGTCAGATACAGGTTAAAGATAAAACTGACCTTTATTGCTTCGGCACCTCGTAAACTTTTCTGTAATTCTTCATTCACATTCTAATATGAAGTAAACTTGCAGGAGATTAACACATTTTGATGTTGATACATTTGTTGAGGAAGTGCTTGTGAAGGATGGTGAATGGTTGCCTGGAAGTCCAGAAGCTCTGAGAGGCTGGTACATTTTTGTATGTTGCCATGGTACAAGGGATCGGCGGTGTGGTGTTTGTGGACCGTCTGTCATCAGTAAATTTAGGAATGAAATAGAGACACGTGGTTTACAGGGGAAAGTGTCTGTTAGTCCTTGTTCACATATTGGGGGTCATAAGTATGCAGGAAATGTGATCATTTTTGGACCAAATATGAAAAAAGAAGTCACAGGGCATTGGTAAGTGGTAGAGACTAGTTCTCTTTTAATAAAGGATCTTGAAATACTGAACAAACTGATTAATGGGCAGCAATATGACTACTATGCTGCAGGTATGGTTATGTTATGCCCGAAGATGTACCTCTTTTGCTTGAACAGCATATTGGTAAAGGAGAAATCGTAGATTTCCTGTGGAGGTAATTTCCTTTATTGTGCCTGTACTAATGCCAATTAGAGTTTAAGTTTTATAATGTAGGTCCATGTTAATATGAGGTTCCTTCTGTCCTTAGAACAATGCCATCTGATGGATTTTTATCTTTAATTTGGGGTGTAGGGTATTTAACTACCCAGATCACTGCCTGGTATCATATAGATACTGGAAACAACCAGGCATGGGAAAAAAATCTTTTTCTCCTGAAAAGAAAAGGCTAAAATAGACCATTGGTTAATTTGGTTGAACCAGAATGTAGAGAACTGAGATATTGCTATATGAATGGATCCCTGGAGCCATTTCAGGGGGTCAGAGGATGGTTTATAATGGATGACATTTATACGACTGTTGGTTTTGTTTAAGACTGTTTTCTTAGGTTCTGGTGGCCTGCATGGCAGAAATTTAACGACTGTTTTTTGTTGGCTTGACCTGGATGGACATTATTGTTTTATTACAGGGGACAGATGGGATTATCTGAAGAAGACCAGAAAAAATCACAGGAACTAAGATTCCAGGTTCATGGTGGAACGGGCATGAAGGACTGTACACAAACGAACGACGGAAGTGCCAGCAAGTGCACATCTCAATCGGAGGGCACGGGATGTTGTCAGGCGAACGGAGGCTTCTCTTGCTGTCAGAGCCCCATGTTACAAGAAAAGAGGGGGGATTCTGATACCACAGAGATTGCTGCAAACTTTACAACTGAAAAGAAGAAGAGCTCCAAAAAACAAGGCCCGCGAAATAATAATGGCAAGAGTACTGGTCCTCGTAAAGTGTGCTCTATGCCCACATGGTACGAAAGCTGGGAATGTGAAGATACATATGCTGCCCTTGCTGTTATTGGTGCTGCAGCATCGGTTGCATTTGCATATAAATGCTATAAGCAGTTAAGTTAAATTCTTGGTAGTTCACCGTCCTTATGTCATTTATGATCAGAGATGGTTCCTGCATATGTAAGTCATGCAAAACTAAGATCGTGGTTTGGATATTGAAGGGGCCATAAACACAGAAAGCAGTTTAGATGCTGGCTGTTTTATGTCCCTTCCTGGTAAATGCCCGAATTTGAATACCGAGTGTCGTGTAATCCAGAAAGATTGTTCTGTACATTGTTAATAGTCTGTATAGTGAACAATGCTCTTGCTGCAATATCATGACTTCAGTATTACTTTGCTTTTGTTGTGTTGGACATTTTCAGCATATTGGGAGTCAAAAAGGTGATTGCATTGCCTTGATAAGTGCACTATGACTGTGTGCTGAGTTTCCTTCTTTTATATTCTCAAAAAACACAATGAAATATGCCTTCCAAGATAGAAGAAACTCTGTATTTGATCTTGTTGATTTCAGTAATATGTGGGTTACAATTTGGGTAATCAACTTATAGCTTAGCTAGACAATGCTAGCTTCCATATGGTACGGGTATACATCAAGACTTAAGTAGGTGTTCAATCCCCACTTATTTTAAGCTCTTGTAATGCGTAGGAAAGCTCATTTTGACTCCCAAGTCTTTGAAGCTCACATTCTATAGTTTGAGCTATTTTTACATCATCTGGATCAGGCTCCGGGACATCCACATGGACAGAACCGGTTTTGAGTGGTGCAACCGACTCCGTTAGTGCAGCTTGCTCCTTGACATAGTTGTAAAGCTGCTGATGAAAAGGATGGTCCAACGAAAAGCAATTACTAACAGTCCCATTTTCACAATGACGAGATAACCTTGAGGTTAAACTTGAGCCTGAGCCTTCCCTTCTACAGAAATGTGGGAGAGATTCATAATCCATAATCTGCAAAAATATGAGTCAGAATCTCAAAAAAGTCGAACAAGAGAGACAAACAAGAACAGCGACATGGTCTACCTTCAACAAGTCATCTCTTCCAGAGCCTGCAAGAACCTGAACTTTCTTCCTTGTTCTCTCTTGCAGAAGTGGTTTAACTACCTGAAAATGGGCAAATGAGTAGGGTTACGTTGAACCTCAATGTTGTGCTTGCAAACCAAGTAAAAGCAACATGTAAACATGACAAACCTTCCAGCATGCTGAAAATATATATGGGGCATTGACTATGTAATATGTCTCTGTCTTCTCAGGATAGTTGAGGTCGTCGATCGTTGATATTACAGACAATAACTGCAACCAAAACCAACTTTAATCATTTCAAGGTTTCACCATACAGTCATGGCACGAAGGAAGTGCAATATGAAGAAATACCTTCATTTGATTCAAAGCAGAAAGTTTCAGACCAGTCATGTCCAAGACCTTTATGCATGTCCCAATGTACCATCCGTATTTTTTTGATGCAGAAGGCTACATTGTGAAATTAATATAGAGTAAGCCTAACGGAAAAAGGTATATGTGTGTGTGTATATATATATACACATAATGTCAGGAATCCATTGATGCCAAAACTCACCAATATCACACGATCTCTATATTCATTCATCTGGATGTGTGACTGGACATAGTAGTCAATCTAAGACAGAGAAGACAAGCATTACCAATGAATACATAACAAAAGTACTTTTACAAAAAGAATGCAATACATAATTCCTAATGAATTTATTACATCTCCATTGTGTCATGACATACTTGACAGGAGGTTCCTTCTCAAAGTTTTTGAAGTATTCTTAGATTTGTAAAGTAAACAAACACCAAATCGGTCAAAGTACGAAATCTCACAGATGCTTTGTCGTATGTGCTGAGCCCAACACCAACAGCAATGACAGGAAGGCCCTATAAAGTTACCAACGATAAAGCGTGAGCCGGAATAGTACCAAAATTCCACTAAAACAGTCACCATTTTTTCATGCATATCCATCATATAAAGAAAGAAGACAGTAATTGATAAGACATCTAAAAATAGTACTTCTTTAGAGTAACCACACATTCCTACAAGCTGAGAATTGCGTATAGCTCTGTACAGATCACTAGGGATTGGCTTCTGCAATAAAAATGAAAGGAAAACCAAACATTTAATGCTAGGCAAACGTCCACCTTATTTATACTTTGAGATAGAACAAATAATATGACATACACGATACATTTAAGAGAAAAAAATAACTACAAGATAAATTGAGACAACACATGAAGTGCAATATTCTAGAGAAGGATGTTCCTGGAACTCACTGCCAGTATGTCATCAATTTCGTTTTGTATCCTCCAGTTAAAACAGTCAATAAGCTGAAACAATACAAGATATTATTAGAACCAAACAGAAAAATGAAAATAATATTAATAATAATGAAATTAACTGCAGCAAACCATCCTATATGCATCCGAGACATTCCCTTCCCTAGCTTTTAGAAACCTCATCAAAGTCTCCCTTTGGTAACCATTATGTATATTCTGCAAGTTATCACAAAATAATCACGTTTTACTTAATTCAATAGAACCATATGTATGGGGAGAAAAATGAATACACGTGGTATGTATTTAAAGGCATGAAATAGGAGATGAAACACCATTTGGAATAGGGGATCTCGTCCCCTGACTTTAATGCATCACTTATAAGCCACTGTATACTTCAGTATTCTTTTTCCATTTCCTTTCCTTTTTTTTCTTGTCCCCTTTTTCTTTCTTTCTTTCTTTCTTTCTTTCTTTTTTTTTTAAAAGAGAAGCAAGTAATACATTCAATCAATATATCATCATACATCAATAATCATCAAAGATTAGACACAATAACTACAAGGAAAAACTCTTAACATCTAGCTACTACACAATAGAAAAATTTTCAAACAAGCCTACCTTACGATAGAAAAACAACCCCACATACTAGTAGGATCAAACTTATGCTCTTTGGGAGCATGAAACCTAAAAAGACGGGGATTCAGATATTCATTCATCATATAAATTTCTTCGTCCCATTTTTCACCATTATCATTTTATTGAACAGCCCTAGAATGAATCATAAATCCCCGTCACTTTGATTAAAGAAAAGTGAAAAGTTTAAGCTACATCAGCTAATTGTGGATCAGAGCACAAAACAGGGCTGATCAAGTGAAATCACACTCAATAGAATTAAAGATGCAGAGAAACTCCAAAATCACAGTTTATTTACATAGCTCAAAAACCACTGCACCAAATTACTTCCTCAAAGAAGAAGGAAGAAAGAAAGAAAGAAAGAAAATCACGTTGGAATTCAGGATCCATAATTCATAGAAATCTCTTTCTTCCCAGTTCGTAGTCCTCACTAACAAGTTACTCTAATTGACAAACCGAAACCAGACAATATATAGAACTGAATATAAGATTTCCAAGCAAAAAAATGTCCCGAGTTCCAAGCAGCAATTTGACTTGACAATGACCGTTACATTGTCCCCATCCACGGTTAGAAGAAATAGTGTAAAAATCATTAGAACCATATACTCGAAACCGCAACATCCAGATTAAACTGAAAAACCCGGATAAAAAATTTTAGTTCATAAAAATTCTCGATCGTCAGTATCTACTGGAAATGTAAAACAGATAAGTAACAATGACATACCTGGAAAGTTTTCTTCAGTGGTTCATCAACTGCAATGAAAAGATTAAAGCATCAGCAGCCGGCAGATTGAAACATTTAATTAAAAAAAAAAAAAAGGACAAAGAAATGACTAAAAAATTAAAAAGAATGTCGAGAGATGGAAAATCTGAATAGAAAAGCTGACTTTTTTCCAACTGGGTTTGCAGCTGGTTGATCATTTCTTCCGTTATAAACACCATTCTACTTGCTTTCTTGTGAGATTTCAGATTACACTTGCAGTTCCCCTTTGTTTAAGTAGAAAGGGAACGGGAAGAGGCGGTTCAGACAGGGGGTGTGACCCTTGTCGAAAAATGGGCCTTTCTTCTCGTTTCTTTCTCCCCCGACCAACCACCTTGAGAATGAGGATACGAGCTTTCTTGGATCTTATTAATGGCGATTTTCGAATTAAAGAAAAAGATATACTTAAATTTCAATTAATATAAACGTGAAGATACATTTGGGTGATTAATTCTAAGTTGAATAGTAATATAATAGTGGCATCGTGAGTAACCTTAAACAAATATTACATGCAGAATCCAACAATTATTGACGAATAAAATTTAATGGCCAGGATAGGGACATCCTTAGCATATCGAACTTGATTCTGGTACGAAAACACAAGGCTTTTCCACTTTCGAGTTTTGTTTTAAATACTTTAATGTATGGTTTGGGACTAGAGATTGTATTGCACGTAACAAGTGGTTGTGGTGATGGAAAATATCACCTAAACATGATAGTAAAATATCATTAATTTTGAGGTTTAGATGCCACACTTTTAACTACAAATATGGTAATGGAATATTGCCCTTTTTTTTAAAAAAAAATATATTATCAAATACATTGGTCAAGGTTAAAAGCTTAGTAAATGCGGTAATCAAACAAAATCCTTGCAAATTATAATGGGTGGCATGACATGTTTTTATTCTCCATGGCATAGCAATTAGCTTTTGTGGGACCGGATCACCTCTTTATTCTGATATGCATCAAGTCCAACAGATCACATTAGGTGCAAAAGAAACCCATTAGATATGGAGTTGTTTGGACAAAACATGAGGGTTGTGAGGATATTAAGGAGACGTGGACTTACTTATGCTACCCTCCTAACAATGTTAATGTTCTGTAAAAAAATTAGAATTTTGTAGTAATTTCATGAATTGGAGTCACGTTACTTTGGGAACAATTTGAAACATATCAAGAAACCTCCACAACGCTCCACGAACATTGGGCTGATTACTGAAATTTCAAAAGTGCTTATATTAAATAAATAAAAGGCACCTTCCTTTATTCGAAACGCCTCCTGATCTTCAACCAATTATGTGCTTCAATATAATTACCAGGAGTAAGCACTATAGCCTGTTTCCAATACTCAGCGGCCTGATCAAACCCAGAAGGTGTTGGAAGTGACTGGTTAGGAAGAGGTCTATTGGAGACTACGGAGTGTGTGGTGAATCGGGGGGAGGAGTGTTCATGACACGGCATTTTTCACTAGAAATTATGAATCATCATCGAACAAATCTTATTTGAGGAATCTATGATAGTATCCGGGCATAGTGTGAACCGGTAGTGGATCTTGAGTGAGCAGTGGTTACATACTTTGAAGGTATTTCCACGTTTTCAAATTTGATGCCGGATGAGTTGGAGAAGGTTTTGAGTGCGGTTCTATAAAGGTGAATAAGAGAATGAATGCGACACCTTTGTGGCCATACAATAAGGACGAGAATATTTCTTGGTCTAAAGCACATGTGCCCTTAAAATCCCTTGGACTGAAAAGAATGCCAACTTTGCCCTATCAACAATACTGGCATATAATTTGATGAAGTTAGTACTTCCGAGCTCAATCTCCTTAATAACTATGTTTTTGCCCAGTATGTCAGTTATACTTATGTTGCTTACATTCCTAAAACCCACAGCACACACGACATGACTCTAATCGTGAAGCTTGAGCAAAGTTATCCATAAGATTGGTTCTAAAGTGCACAACCTAGTTAATTATGCTCCTCAACATCCTAATTCTCTGTGCCCAATCTGCTATTGTCACCAACTGACTAATAATTGGCAATGTCCTCCTTGCCTATAGGTTAAATCATTTCACTATGACAAAAAACTTAATTAATAAAGGCTTTATGGCAATCATACTTGATATGAGTAAAGCTTATGACTGACGTGAACAACTTTTCTCCCAAGGTATGCTCTGTAAATTAGGTTTTGCTCTTGGCTTTGTCGATTTAATCATGCTTTGTGTCACAATAGTTTTTTTATTTATTTTATTAATGGTACTTCTTTTCGTTCTCCATGCCCTTCTCGAGGTCTTCATCAAGGAGACCCTCTATCTCCTTGCCTATTTCTTTTCGTTCAAAAGTTTTTATTTCATTACTTAATAGGAAAAATTGGTACAACAAATAACAAGAATTGCGATTTCTTATCATGCACCTCATATCTCTTATGTCTTTTTTGCAGATGATGTGTTTTCTTTTCTAGAAAAATATGGAGTTGCCCTTTTGGTGTGCCAAGTTCTGGAAGTTTATGAATGTGCACCGAGCAAAAAAGTAAATTCTTAGAAGAAAGAAAGGTTGAAAATCTTTGTTCAATTCCATAGAACAAACCCATCTCATATTAATAGTGAGAATGGGTATCGGTACAAGAAAGGAAAGATCACACAACCAATTACATAATCAATTACACAATCAAGGGAAAATATACTCCCCTAAACACAAGATTTTCCCAAATATATCAACACTTTCCCTCAAGCTGGAGCATATATATCAATCATGCCCAGCTTGTTACACAAGGTCTTAAAATGTTTTCCCCCTAAAGCCTTAGTAAAAATATCTGTAATTTGTTCCGAAGATGGTGTGTACGGCGTACAAATCTTCTTGCTCATTACAGCTTCATGAACAAAGTAGCAATTAACTTCAATATGCTTGGTTCTTTCATAAAAAATCGGATTACTCGCAATATAGATAGCTGTCTGATTATCGCAATACATAGGCAAAGGACCACCAACATTAAGATCCAACTCAACCAATAGGTTTTTCACGCACAATATCTCGCCAACAGTATATGTCATAGCCTTATACTCAACTTCTGCACTAGATCTAGCTACTGTAGTTTGTTTCTTGCAATGCCAAGTCACCAAATTTTCCCCAACAAAATTATAATACCCAGACATGGTCTTCCTGTTGCTCTTAGATCCAGCATAATCAGCATCAGAATAAGCTTCTATGTTCAAGTGCCCATGTTTTCTGAATAGTAATCCTTTTCCAGGTGAAGCCTTGATGTGTTTTAGAATTCAGATCGCTGCATCCCAGTGAATAATTCGAGGTTTATCCATGAACTGACTAACAACCCCAATTGCAAAAGAAATATCTAGTCTAGTGATAGTCAAATATATTAGTTTCCCAACAAGACATCTATACCTTGCTTTATCCTTCAAGTAATCGTTAGTATCATCCCAAAAGGTAGGATTCAAGTCCATAGGAGTGTCGACAGGTTTAGCGCCAAGTAGACCACTTTCTTGAAGTAAATCAAGAGCATATTTCCTTTGCGACAATGATGTACCTTGTTTGCTGTAGGCAATTTTGATACCCAGAAAATACCTAGGGCGTCTCATATTCTTAGTGATAAAGTGTTCCTGCAGATATGGTTTTGTTTGCTCTATACCTAATCACTGCTAGAAATCAAAATGTCATCAACATAGACAACCAAAATGATAACACCCGCATAACCATTACGTACAAAAACAGAGTGATCAGACTGACATCTCTTAAAACCAAACATGACTGAATTTGTCAAACTAAGCTCGAGAGCTCTGTTTCAAACTATAGATTGCTTTCTTTAATTTGCACGCCATATGCCGACTCTCCCCCTAAGCAATATATCTAGGTGGTTGCTCTATGAAAATAGTTTCGTGCAAATCTCCATATAAAAAAGCATTCTTCATATCCAGTTGATACATGGGCCAGTTTTGATTCATAGCCAAGGAAAATAGGACATGGATAGAATTCAGATGAGCAACTAGTGAAAAAGTTTCACTATAGTCAATCCCATAAGTTTGTGTAAAACCTTTTGCAACCAGACGAGCTTTGTATCGATCAATGGCCCCATCGGGCTTATATTTAAGAGTGAATACCCATCTACAAGTGACAATATCAGCATTTGAAGGTTCTGACACAAGCTCCCAAGTCTCTCAAGAAATAAGTGCATTAATCTCTTATCCATCGCGGCTTTCCATTCAAGGCGCTGTAGCGCCTCATGATAAGTCTTGGGAATAGATTCTGAAGAAAAAATACGACAAATCACAAAAGTTGGGGGAAAGGTTAGAGAAGGACAAATAGTCAGTTATAGGATATGCAGTACATGTTCTTTTACCTTTTCGAAGAGCAATAGGGAGGTCGGCTTCAGTGGTGGTGGATGGAACAGTGGATGTGGGATCTACAATGAGAGGTACATTGGCAACGATCATAGGCATGATAGTCTTATGTGAGCGACGAAGAGAATACACCTGTAGAGGCTTAGATTAAGGTTCCGAGAGAGGGGTGATGGAAGAGGAAGGAACAAACAAGGGCTGAGTAGAGTAGTCGATTGGAGAAGGCTGTGTTGTGTCAGAGGAGTAGGGGATTGACTCAAAAAAAGTAGCATTTGCTGAAGTAAAGGACCAATGAGAGATAGGATTGTAACATCGGTGTCTTTTTTGTGTGCGAGAATAACCTAAAAAAAGACACTTAATCGATTGAGAAGATAATTTTTCAAGACCAAGAGACAGATCATGAACAACACAGACACATCCAAAGACACGAGGCGTGACACTGAAGAGAGGACGATCGGGAAAAAGACAAGAAAAAAAATATTCCCATGAAGAACACTAGAAGGCATGCGATTAATAAGGAAACAGACAGTAAGAATAGCATCCCCCCTAAAACAGTTAAAAATATTCATTTCAGCCATAAGTGTACGAGTGATATCTAAAAGGTAACGATATTTTCATTTAGCAACCCCATTTTGCTGAGAAGTGTGAGGATAAGAGGTATGATGTAAATTGCTATTTGTCTCACAAAATAGGAAAACTTCTTTTTGCACATATTCCAAAGCATTGTCAGTGCGAAGGATACGAATACTAGTAGAAAATTGGATTTTTATTTCATTGCAAAAGGTAGTGATTACATGAGGAACCTTAGTTATATTTTTCAGCAAATAAACCCAAGTCATCCTAGAGTAATCATCCACAAAGATAATAAAGTATTTAAACCCATTAAAAGATGCAACACGACTCGGACCCCAAACATTTGAATAAACAAGTTCAAAAGGACAAGAACTATGTTTGTGAAGCCTAGGAGGAAAGAAAGCACAGTGATGCTTTCCCAATGCATAGGACTTACATTCTAAATAGAGACAGATGACTCAATAGGTAGAAGTTTTCTTAGAGTAGATAGTGACGGATGACCAAGACGACAGTGCCATTGACGTGTTGAAACAGAGGCATCTAAAGCATGAGCATCTGTAGGAGTATTAACGGTGTCCAAATAGTAGAGACCACCACGCTCACATCCATCACCAATCATCTTCCCCATCCGTAGATCCTGAAAGACACAATAGGAAGGAAAAAAAGTCACAGAACAATTTTTAGACTTCGTTAACTGATTAATTAATAAAAGGCTAACGGGAAATTTAAGGGCAAAAAAGACATTATCAAGAGTGATGTGAGCATTAGTTTAACCATACCAGAACCAGAGACAGGGGAAGAAGAGCCATCAGCAATACGAACGGGGAATAATGATGGAGAGAGAGATAGAGAAATAAAGGAAAATTTATTACCAGTAATGTGTGTGGTAGTGCCAGAATCTAAAAGCCAAGACTCACCATGAGAAGTGGCAAAGGCACCTGTAGATGGAGACATAATGGCAGATAGAGAGATAGTTGGAGCAGTGGAGTTAGCAACATCAGAATTAACAAGCTTTTCATATTCGACTCGGCTTAAGGTAACCACATCAGACTCTGGCTAGACTTGACTTAAGGTAACCACATCAGACTCTGGCTGAGATGATTTTGTAATAGCATTAGCCCAATCTGATTTGCCAAACTTAACCCAATATTTTTTCGAGATATGATTTATTTGACCACAATAAGTGTAAGCACGTGTGCCTTTAGAGTCAGCCGAACCACAGCCTCTGCCGCCCTGTCCCCCACGGCCACAGGAAGAACCTCGACGCTCCCAAATTACCAAAGCAAAATTCTCAGTTATAAAAGGGGAATGAGGCCCAGAGGTTTCAGCAGTGGCAACTCAGAGAACACGAGGCAAGGCATTAGAACGGGGGAGAACACTGTCACTAACCAGTAGACTATCACAAGCAGGACGAAGATTGGATAAAGACTAAACAAGAATTTAGCAACGAGAAACTCATTCCATTGAGACTTTTTGAGTTTGTAAATCACAACCCAATGGATAATATAATAGTATCTCATCGGCTGCCCCTTTAAGAGAAGTAAAATAATTAATCAATGAACGAGCATCTGAACCATCTTGTTTAAGAGAAAAGAGCTTCTCATACAGTTCAAAGATGTGAGAGACATTTTTCTCTTGGGAATACATATCATGTAATGCATCCCACTTTTCTTTAGCAGAGGTCAAGAACATGATATTGGCACTCACAGATTCCTCTAAACTATTAAGAAGCCACGTCGTAACATAATAATCAACCTATTGCCAAGCATTATATTTACCATCATTTGAATCCGGCGATCCAGAAATAATATGAGATAATTTATTCTGAGAGCCCAAAAACAGTTTAAAGCTTGAGACCATAATACGTAATTTTGCCCATTTAGTTTCACAGTCGTACCCAATACAGTTTTATTTTCAGAGGTCATGGTTGACATAAAATAGGGGCAGCTAGAGAAAAAAAAAAGACAATCTGTAATGAATC